>JAODLI010055316.1:0-15894 GCA_027575585.1 Percopsis omiscomaycus | reverse complement strand
AAGAATGCTTTCAGCACCTTGTTGAATCAATGCCACGTAGAATTAAGGCAGTTCTGAAGGCGAAAGGGGGTCAAACATAGTATTAGTATGGTGTTCCTAATAATCCTTTAGGTGTGTATGTGCGTTAGATGTGTGCATTTTATTGCCTATTCAACTGAAATACATTACAGTTGAAAACCCTGGATAACATAGTACAACACTGTACCTCCAGCGAGCAGACTTCCATTAATGGCCTTACCACTTTTGGAAGTTGTCCATATTTCGAGATTAAAATTGCATGTGCGGGGGGATGCCATAAAGAGAGAGATACATTTTTCCCTACAGTTTCCCTTCATGGGTGACTCTCCTGTTGGATATTTTGCCAACGCTTTTATGAGGAAAAGCGCCTTTGTTAAAGCAGCAGCAGGGCTGACGTTAAGGGCTGACGTTAGGGCCTATGAATGATATTAAGCCACTTTGTTCCCGGGGAACACGGGAGCAGATGGAATGAATGGAGGAGGGGCAGAGGGGAACGAGGGAGAGAGAGAGAGCAAACAAGGAAAAGAGCTGCCTCAGCACTTGTTTCCCTCTGGAACAGCAGGTTTTAAATAGACAAGGCTTTCCAGACAGTCTGTGATAGTAGAGAACACACACACACACACACACACACATACACACACACACACTTGCATACACACGCACACAAACGCACAAAACACAAACACATACATACACACACACACACCCATATAAGAGAGGAATAGGCTGACGATGGCTAGGATATTGTCATTTTTAAAAGTTTCATGAGTTAGCTTCCCGCTCTCCCGGTGCATGTAAGTGTCCCTCTCCCCAGTCGCAGAAAGACAGAAACAACATCACTGCTGTTCTGCCGCCCCTGGCCGCATCTCGCACACGTGTTTTTTTGTTCATTGTACAGGCAGGGGAATGATGGATGGTGGCTGGTCTAACCTTGAAATGTTGCTATTACGTTTAAGAGCTTCCGCTGTCTAATGAGTGTTGTTAAAGTTGTGTCTCCATTAAACAAAACCTATACCCGCTGTAAAGTACAAAAGCAGAGCATCATTTATTCATTATGTTTTAAAAGGTTCAACTAAAACATATTCATAGAGGCATAGGAAAGCCTAAATAAAACTGTAAGGGTGGAGTGTAGCAGTCAGACTGCGATCACTATGACTTCACTATGACTTGAGAACTTCACTATTTTTCACTTTAAGCTGCATAGGAACTAATATTGGCGACTTTGTTTGTGTTTGAAAGCGGTCACATACAATTGACTTTAAAGTGACTTTTTACAATAGGTACAGAAGTAATTGAAGGTGTATCTTTGTCAATGGTGACTGAGATGAACACTTCCTGTTACTCAGCAGTTCATCAGCCAATCCAAGGGGTTTTATATTACGCTGTTTGGTTCACTGGGACTTCAGAAGACCAATTCTATGTTTTTGTTTTGCATCTATATAGTTGGCAATTTAATTCTAATGATTTTAAATGCTTGCCTCAAGGTAGCATCTGCTGCTGAATCTGACAAATCAATTTACAGCATAAAGATAAAAAATGTATTGTTATATTACCTCGCTATACAGTTTGCAAAACTTCTGATATTCCAATTGAACTGCCGCACTCTCAACAATACAAACACACCAAAAACACTTCACTCCGGAGATTAGAAGCAGAAGTCTTTGAGACGACAGGGCTCATGGGAAATGCAGTCTTCACTCTGGCAAACGCTCCCGCTTCAACAAAACTACTTGTAGACGCTTTAATGCTATGAAGTCTATACCTGTTTGACTGAATGTTATTGATCAGTAGATCCAAAGCACCTCATCTATACCCTGAAGAAATGGCTAAGTAGGAGTTTCAGGGCCTCTGCCAGTCCTAATGAGTACTGTAATATCTCTGGTCCGCAGGGCCTGGGCTCAGCGGAGCCAAGACAGACAGCACTGTGTTAACAGCTATGTTGCTGTGTTAACAGGAGAGACTGACTCGAGCGAGGCAGGTGGCAGCAACAACAGGGATTGCTCATAGCCTAATACTGGCTTGTTAGCTTTTGTACAGCACCACACAGACACGTTAGGGGTCTGTGTTTGCTTTGGCAACTCAGACACACACATGTATACATACAAACAACTTAGCTACGGGCCTACGGGCCTAATACATATCATTTTATTTTCCATCACGAACACACACATACAGGCCAACTGGCTAACAGCGAGCTATAGCTACCTTTTCTGACACTACGGATGTTGGACCACCTCCGTTACAATAAGTGTTGGATGATGAGATAAATTGGAAACAAATTCCTGCCTAATTACCCTATGAACAAACAGTCCATTCATCAGTTCATTTTTAAGGTCCTACGTGATTAATCCATCCCACAGTTGTGTAGCATCTGCACGCATCCGTTTCAATTACCTTCCATCTTCTATGACGGACTCATGAGCTAGTGCCATCCGCACAACAAGCCCAAGCGTAAATTAACCGTCTTGTGATACGGAAACATCATGCACACAGCGGCCAGCTTCCTACGTGTAGGTAGCATATGTACGCGGGTAGGGCAGTTCCTACGGTGGTAGAGCATATGTGGTGGTGGATTTAACTTGACAAGCTAAATAGGTTTTAATTGCTTACAGATATAATGTGCATAATAGATGTAGACATACAAAATGTGTAGTGGGAAAGTATCTCCAGAAGTTGCCTTTGCTTCAATCCGTGTTGGTTAGCAAATTAAATTAAACTGCCCTCATAAATATAACAGAAATGAAAAAAAAAGACTTCTTGTGCTGGTCTCCAGTGTCAGTCGCAGCCTATCTGTATGTATGAAAGATGCTACAACGCCAAGGTGCCTTGCCTCCCATTACTCTCCCCATCAGGCTGATTTGGGATTAATTGTCTCGGTGCATGTTTGGCATGCATGACAGCGTGCACTGTGGGGTTTTACCGCAAACCATAAGTGTTTCCTCCACTCTTTGGCAATTAACTTGCTCAATTTATGGAGGGGATGAATAAACACAATGAGGCGAGATGCAGGGTCCCGACGAAGCCCGCCACCACTGGTGGAGGCGAGTGCGTGCACATACCGCATAAAAGAGAGCTCTTCAGGCGAGGTGTGAGTTATTTCTCAGGTCATTTACACCAAATAAAGACAATTTATGAAGTAATTTATACAGCTTAACATGCTTGTCAGCTATGCTTTCTATTCTTTCTTTAGGAAAACTATAAGACATCCTAACTTTTAAGGTCACCTTGGAGACTATTTCATGCGATGTTTCCTACCACTGACTGCCCTTTAGGGGCTGGTGACATCCTACACAGCGTGCACAACTGTCATCCATCCAGTTAGAGTAGGTAAACGCTGGGCCATATTTCATTTTTACAGTGCACCGGTGAATTCATGTGGGCTTAGAGCATCAAACATTTGGTGTCACTCCAGACACTGTGCTCCCATGATAAAATATAGTCTTTTTAGCATTGTGGCCTTGTGCGCATTTGTTTTATACTGCAGACTATTTGTTCAAGAAGATGAGTGGTGCCTACTGTTTAAGGATCTAAATGTCACCAGACTAGCATCTATTAGGTATTTGGTAATGATTTCTGCTGAAAAAGAAAAAGAAATAAAGGGAGTTTGGAGAGTTTTTTTGTTATCCAGACTGGATCTCACTTCTCAAACAATATGCTATAATTACTTTATCCTTTATGCTCTTGTCACTTGCAAGACACGTGCACAGTAGTTGTACCAACTCTGAAAATCAATCCCACATGACACTGAGAGGGATAGCTGCCTTCAGGAAGAATAATAATTTCTTACCTACCATAGTGTAGACCAGTGGTACCAAATGGAATTCAAAGTGTAAAGTTTGGCAATTTAATTAGGCATGTGCCATAATAAACACATTCAATGCCCTTAAATTATTACATTTATTTAAATAACTGTATGATTCAAGTTGTAAACCTGGGCCAATGAGACATCAGGATGACTAAATAAAATATAATGGTACTCTTGCAAGATGCGTGTCTAGGATGGTGTGCTTTTCAGGCGAAAAACAGAGACAGGGACCAAAAGGCTGCTTTGATGCAACATTCACAGATTTTTCATTGATTAATTCATTTTTTTTCTATATTTGTATTCATGCTGATGTTCTTACAATAAAAATCAATAAAATTAAAATTACAAAAACAAGAGAGAGCTTGTCAGAGGAGAAAAACGCAAGTGGCACTGTCCCTGCTTCGATCAAAAGACTTCATAAAGACAGTGTGAGCATGAAAAAGAATCCTTCATTCGCCCATTTTGCGAATTTTCCATGAATTGCTATATTTGAGATATTCAACTGGGCTACTAACCTTGAAATGTCATAATTTTAGACAATGATATTTAAGCTTGACACAATTTAGTGCATTGAAGTGTTTATCTACACACAGGTGTGCCGTTGGGCAAATGAAGCTTGAACACAACTGGTGTCATGGCCTGCCCCCCTGCTGGCTGTGATAGACAGCACAGATAAATTAGTCACAATATCAGCTGGAGCAAAGTATTGTAGTAGTAGTGTATTTTGAGGACATTTGCTATTGTTGTTGTTTTTGTAAAATATAGAATGTCCTATTGTAATAATATGAGCCTGTTTTTTTACCAAATATTTGGATTATTCATTATTCATTATCATTCATTATTCCAGTTTTAATCGTATTTAGCAAATTATCATTATGGTTTGGTTATCTTTCCCCTCAACACTGTGCTAAATAGAACTATGTATTATCTTTCTCATTTTCCCTAGTAATTCATAACTGTCTGTAATGTATTTTTTATTTTTATTATTCGTATTGGAAGTGACATTTGATGTTGACACAATCCTTCGACAGATCTATCTGAAATGACATTGGTAGCAGCCCGAAGGAGAAATGATAAGAGTCATGGGGCGTGGGCGTCTGAGTTGTGTGTACTTGTCTAATCACAGATTTAGGCCGTAATTCAAATTATTTAAGAGTCAATTAAATCCCCATTCATTTATCTAGATGCATACAGCCTTTGTTTTCCTCTTGTCTCATTAGTCTCTTAAGTGATCCATTTGCGTCATTTTAGCTTTGTTAGCCCCGACGTACATTTTCCTGGCTATTTCTCTCTATCTAGATGGCCTCTGGTCTTTAGCGGGGATGTAACCCTTAAAGTCTATGGTGCATTGGACTTGAATGAGTATCGATAGACAAATTGGACACCGTTAAGCATTTGAAATCATATTCCTGGTGAGGCAATCAGGACTGCGGAAAATCAATGCTCATGCATTTGTAATGTAAAAACCTGATAATATACCGCCCGTCATTGTCCTTGGAAGTTAAATAAAAGTTGCAAAACTGAAAGAATGTACAAAAGAATTAGCATATTCCAGTATAAACACATCTCCCTCAAGAGCCTCTACTGCACAGCAGGAATGAGTACAGGTAAAGCTCAAGTAGGAACGTGTCCTTATCTGAACGTGATGAAGTGGAATCCCTCTTTGAGCGAGCTCTTTAAACTTAACACTTGCCAACTTGTAATCCACATCAACTCTCTTTAAAGTCAAGGATTATTAAACTCCTTGCCTCGGAACCTTTTTTCTTCAATCTCGTGGTTTTTGTTTACACTTGGTAATATCAGGTATGCTAATTTCTTTCCCTGTGTGCTGTGGTAATGATTCTCTCTCTCTCTCTCTCTCTCTCTCTCTCAGTCCTGGTTCTGCTGATCCTGACCCTCAAACGGCACAGGAAGGGCCAGCGGATGGCCGAGGACGAGGAGGACATGCGGGACAACGTCATCAAGTACAACGACGAGGGCGGCGGGGAGCAGGACACGCAGGCGTACGACATGAGCGCCCTGCGGAACCTCTACGACTTCCCAGAGTCCAAGGGCTCCGATAGCGGGCCGGACATCCGCGTACTGCCCCAGTGGATCCAGGGCGGGTCCAGGGCGGAGGGGGGCGTCGCGGCAGCCACGGCGGCGGCGGCGGCGGATTTCTCCCAGTTCCAGGGCTACATCCGTAAGAAGGTGGAGCAGGCGGACGCCGACCTGTCGGTGCCCCCCTACGACTCCTTCCAGACGTACGCCTTTGAGGGCAGCAGCTCACCGGCGCTGTCGCTCAGCTCCATCCACACGCTCTCCACCACCTCGGAGCAGGACTTCTCCTACCTCAGTGACTGGGGCCCGCGCTTCAGGCAGCTGGCGGGCTACTATGCCCCGGGGAACTACGAGGAGGAGGGGTCCTAGCACCAGCTGCCCAGCCCCCCCACAGAGAGAGACCTTTAACGCTCTCCCCCATCCGTTCTCCCTTCCCTTCCCCCCTTACTTCTTTTCGCTTTCTCCCCGTCTCCTCTCCTCGCCCTCCGGCGCCTCACCGGGATCATGAGGGTCGGCGCTGCGCTCGGCGAAGGATACAAGACCTCCCTCTTGCTCTTAAACTGAAAACACTGCAAACTTGAAAACAAAACATGAAAAAAAAACAGTAATAACACTTTGAACACAACTTTGGTTAGGAACTTTCTTGCGTAAAAAAAAAACGAAAACGAAAAAAAACACCCTTATGTTCGTTCTCTCGTTCTGGTTTCTTGGATTTATTAGCTTCAGCGTGGCAGCTGGGGTGATGTGAGAGACTTGAAGGAACAAGCGTTACTCAGCCTTCCGCTCCCTGGACAGCCAGAAAACACTGGGAGTGAAATTTTAAGTGTCCACATTACCATTTAAATATGTCTCCAGGCCGAATTTTCTCTTAAATCATACCCCAAACTTTTTTTCTTGTTTTTTTTTTTTTAGATAAAACTACGGAACCCAGCAAGGGGAGATGAGCTTTTCACCAAGCCAAGGCAAACTACTCGGGAGAGAGAAAAAAAAGTATTTATTTAAGGAGAAAATATTTATGTATTTATTCGTTTCTATGTATTTATTTATTTATTTTGTAACGATCGCCCCATAGCGTAATTGCCAGGACCTTTTTGAAGTGCTAAGATAAGAGAGGAGAGGCAGTGGGCATGTGAAGACGTGAACCGATTTTGAGGAAGGACAACCGGGGGGACAGTTCTTTTGTAAGGCTGCTACTCAAAGAAAAGTAAAGTAACATTGGAAGAAAGAGGTAGGAAATGGGGACAAATGGCTGAGAAGAAAAAGAAAGAAGTGCCAATTGAGTCTGATGATTGGTTGTGATTGACATACTTTTCTGGCATTTTACTGATTTATAAAAGTATTTTTCTGAAGGTCACATGCTGAGAACAGTGGCACAAATAATTTTCTTTGCTCCCACCAACCAATTAAAAGGTAATGAGGCACAAACTGCACGTGTGGTTTAAGATTTTACAAAATTACTGTTTGTTTCATGGAGTTGGCTGGTGGCCAGCACTCCAAACGGGAGCCAATATTCATTCCAGATTAATGTGTGAGTGTGTACTGTGGTTTATATCCTGAGACGCTGGATTTTGATTTTGATGTTTTGTATGGGCGGAAGGGTCGATTTTGATGAATATAAAAAAAGGTGGCTGTACAGTATATGATGATAAAGACCGACAGTGAGGTAACACACAATGACAACGTGCACCCATCTCTGAAACCCCTTCAGTGTTGACATTAACTTGCAAATGTATGGAAAACTGAAGAAAAAATAAATATTTAAGTTTTTGTTTTTTTTGTTGGTAAAAGTCTACTTACCCTTGTTTATACAATATGCACCAATACTCACAATATGACACAATATGGTGATTCAGACCATGGTCATAATAAATGTGTGTATTCCTAGTTGTTGGTCGCTGATGGCGTCTCTTGAACACAATGAATAATTATGTAGCTAGTATGTGTTTAGAGAATACTGTACCGAGACCAACAGAGCACACAACAGGCCAGATACAAACAAAATAAATCCACTTTGTGTTTGTGTGGGTCCCTTTAGCAACCTCCTGCCAAAAGACTGTAATTGTGCCCACTAGAGGATCTCATCTTTATGGTCTGTTACTAAAATGGCCATTTGCACACTATAATTAATTTTCTTTCAGTTTTTATTATTTATTTTTTAATAAATAATGATACAATGATAAATTGTAATTTTATTTTGGCCAGTAACACTATATTATTGACCAGTGAAAATGTAATGCCAGCTGGCACATAAAAGCAAGTTTAGCCAATTTATCAAGGTACATGATAGAAATATGTTGTTTACCTATATTAAATTACAATACATTCCATGAAATTCATATCACCACTTTAAACTGTAACTATAAATCTTACCACCGCAGTAGGAGCATTCAGGTGCAAGAGGGGCTGTTGGAGTTTCAAACCAAAACAATGTGTTCTATAGCCTATTGCGAGGAGTGGATCTTTAGACATGAAGTCACAGTGTAGGATGCTTAGCTGACCATTATTATTCACATCCCTGAGCCCCACAGTGCCTTCTAATTGACTAATGAAGGTTAGGGCCTAGACGAATAGCACGTCAACAAGAGCAGGGTTATATCAGGAGAGGGGAGAAGAGAGATAGAGAGCAAGAGAGAGAGACACTGTGTGTTATGTCCTCATCAGGAAGACGTCAGCAGAACAGACCCATGTGACTCATCCCGTGAACAGCCAGGTGAAAAAGTAAGTACATCTTTAGGGCACAACGGTCCCAAGGCACATTTGGATCATCTATAACTGTTCTTTTTTTCCTGCAAAAAAGCTTTTATTAATCTCCCTTGATTATCAGAGTAGAATCCATTCCTCATTGATAGCCTGTACATGTGAACATATTAATGTGTTGCCATAAATCATAGCATCCCCACTAACTCCAAGGGCAGGGAAGTGAGCACCTTAATTTGTTATGTGGATGGATGTTTGATAATCGACAGCACTGTTTGACAACTGATCAAACATTTTCGGAAATATGACTTTAGGAAAATATGAATCATGAATAAGCATGAATAACATGGCTATTTTATTTTCTGTCAAGATTTCACTTTCATAAATTTGATTAAAGTGCACTCTATGTGTAAAATAGATTTTACAAAACAGATTGAAGGGCAGTTCTCTGATTATCTAAAATTACAAGCATGTATTTATACGTAAGAGGGCCATTATAGTTAAATAGCTGTTGGCTCTTAACAGAAATCCCACTCAATGCATTCTATTTTCCAGATGACACTTCTCGAAATGCACACGGAGAAAAACATGCGTCACGAAATGGGTCTCACCCCCGTCATACATGCGTCAGGGTTTTGCTGTTTGGTTCTGTTCTGGAGAAACCTCCCTCCCCGTCCGTGCAAGAGTGTGAGGATAGAGTGTGAGGGCAGCACAAATCCCCTCCAGTGGTAACAGAACCGGCAGCAACCATTAAATACAGATACACCATGGATTGTTGTCAAACAGTAGTCACGAGTGTTGAGTCATTGCCAATAGTTCACTTATCATTCAAGTTTTGTTGTAGGTTGAACTGCCTATTGCATGGGAAACATGGACAGATCAACTGACAGATCATAGATGTGATGGGGTTCTACCATAACACATTGTGGGGTGTCTGGCTGGTACAGCCCACATTTCTTTCCAGCGCTGAAAACCTTCAGGTTCTATATTGATGAAATGCCATGATCTATAGTGCCTGACCTACTTATTGGACATGTCAACAACAACCAGGGCTCTGCAATGGCATTGTGATGTATTACCACGAAAGTCTGTCAGTCAATTTGTCAGTTCTCTTTACTGTTCCATCAAGTGAGTTCTATAAAGTGAGTTTTCGCTTACAGTTAGACATACACAGGAACTGAAATAGTTCAGGAATATCGAACTATTTCATGAGAAATAAATTGGTCCTGGAAATATTTTATGTGCACGTTTTTCCACCACACTGCTTATAATGTGAAGACAGTGTGATATGAGCCAGTATGAGCCAGTTAAATATTTTTGTAATATTCCAAAAAAATTGCCAGGACCAATTGCTTTGGTCCAGAAACCATGGCTCAGGAGCTCAAATCAGCCCTGGTTCCTTATCCTTCTGTAGTCCCTAGAAAGCTAGTCCTTGCAGGGCTATTGGCTTATTTGACTTTCCATTAGGCTCTAGTGTGTTCGCAATTTGCTCATGTCAATAAGCTCACTGAAGTGTGTCACAATGACGTCTCCACCCTTTCCTTCCTGCTGCTGCTTGTGTTTGGTGCTTGCCTGGGTTACATGTTCTGTGTGGCTGGGTTGGGGTCGTTATATTAAAGTGAGACCACCTGTGCTGCAGGTGTGGCCGTAGCTTATTTCGGCTTTTGTTATTTTTCTATGCAACTTAAAAAATTACAATTAGGTCATTTAGCAGACGCTTTAATCCAGGAGGGGGACAGGATAGTCTAGTGGTCAGACTCCCAGCCAGAAGGTCGTGGGTTCAAGCCCCAGAGTTGGCCTACCTGTAAGCATCCTTGAGCAAGATGCCTCACCCCTATATGCTCCTTGTAATTGTAAGTTGCTTTGTATAAAAGTGTCTGCTAAATGACCTAATTGCAATTGTAATGTTATCCAATGCGACTTACAATTACATGGAGCAGATAGGGGTTAGGCATCTTGCTCAATGCTCAAGGATGCCTAAAGGTAGGACAAATCTGGGGCTTGAACCCTTGACCTTCTGGCTGGGAGTCCAACACCTATACCACTAGACTACTGTGTATATACTGATAACACAATGGCCATGGAACAGACAATTGATTTGACATTAGCTCTGTGGTAGGATGTTCTGGTCTGCATAAACAGCATCTCTGTCACTTTAAATGAAGAAGGATGGTATGTGCTCTCCCTGGTAGCAGTTGTTAACCTTCTTTCCTGTTTTGCTAAGGTGTTCCTGGTTAGTGATTACAGCTGCCTAATAAGAAGGCTAGGAACCGCCAGTTGGACTCTGCCTTTTCTCTGCCTTTTCTCTGTTGTTGTTGTTTATGTTTTGGTGTGCCTATTGTTTTGTTTGGGAGGCTAGGTCCAGTAGCCTGGTTTCTGCGGCTTTCTTTGTTAGATTTAGTCGTTCTTGGTTTTTGGTAGCTTAGGGGTGAGCACCAGGTCCTATGACCCATTGCATGGTTGGCCTGTGTGCTCCCCTTCTTTATGTTTGTTTTTGACTGGTCCATCTTTTCCCCTTTTGTTAGCTTTTCTTCTTGTAGTTGGCATTATTGTTATTTTTGCTGGAAATTAACTTTGCATGCAAAATAAATCAGCTGGTAAAATGATTGTACAACCTCTATTTACATTGTGTTATGGATCAGTTGGAGGCTGTAATAAAGGAATGGCATTTCTTTGCTTGATGCTGCTCTTCACAGTTCAGCTTGATGTGTTATGTACTTACTGTAAGTCCAGATAAAAGACAGATAAAGATATTATTATTTTTTAATCAATCTTCACGTACATAACGACATAGTTATAATATTAGACATGAAGGTGTGATCACCATTATATACACCATTTTTTTCCGATTGACTTGCCTCAAAAAAAGAAAAAGAAAAAAGGGTATAAAAAGTGTATGAGTAAAAACAGGAGAAAGGGAGATCTGCACAGAGATTACAGGAGCACACTCGCATCACATATTCTGCTTCGGTAACATGAAAGAGAGATGAATGTTACTCCTCAGTTTTGTTGTCCTATTGTGATAATAGGATATATTACTTGACAGACGCAATATAATTTACTTGGAACACAAAATTAAATTTGTGTGGAAGCTGTATCTCTCTGTTGTAGAACAGCAAACCATTTCTATTAATACTGCTTTTTTGGGAGGGGGGTATCTAAAGCTGCAGGCAACATGCCCTCTCCCTTTCCATCTTTTCCCCTCATTTCCGGCAAACTGGCAAATTTCCTCATTCTACAGCAGAGGAAAGCTGACTAGTTTACGAAGTTGAAAGGTAGCTTGATCCTCTCACATGTCTATTTGTAGATGCCCTTGAGACCCATTTTCAGGGGGCTTATGCTATCTTGAGCGTTACCAGAGCTATTAGATGCTGCACCACCCCCCCCCCTCCCCCCCGCCAAGGCCATCGCTCCACCTGTACAGACAACAGCCATCACCTTATCTATTACGGATGCTTTGGGAAATTTCATCTGTCACTTAGCTGGAGTTCCCTTGAGGCAACATCTATTTAAAAAAAAAATAATAGTCAATTGTGTTTCATGTCATGATATGCACACTAAAACAAAACAAAAACAAAGCTACTTTTGTTTGCCCTTGAAGCATTTGTAGCGTTTACGAAGCCCTTGTTCTACAGACGCAGGTGGCTGAAACACCAAGTTGCATACTCACAGTAATTTAATCAAGTTTCTAAAGCAGCACCTTATGTACGCCTAGCTGAGACATACAGGCTCCTACTAACCTGACAGAATTGATCTACATACCATGTTGAAAATGCAGCATTTCTATATGGTTGAGTTAATAATGGAAGTCCAAGCAGCTTATCCCTCCAATGCAGTGGTTCTTAACCTGGGTTCGATCGATAACCTGGGATAAGACACACCCGACTCATATGATTCGTGATGACACGCTGAGTACAGCATACACAATGCAACCCAAGCAGGAGTAGTTTACTATGTGCTGCAATGGCCTGCTTGGTTGGATCGACTGTCCTTTAAATAAGCATAATTCAACTCAGGGTGGGGGTAAAATGGGCACATTTCTTCTGTTTCCTTAAACGTGTCTTTGAGATGTGTTCTTTGTGACTCAGTGCTCACCAGTTCGTTTTCACACTCCTTCCCACACTATTGACTAGATATACACTATGGTAACCATTCTGTGATAAAACGTGCTTCCAGTGCCAAATGTATATACTTGTAAACAGATCTTTTTGCAGGCTCACACCTAACCAAACCGGCACTTAAATCTGGCACAAGTGATGAGAGATGAAAAGGCTACCAAATTGTGTGAAGAGATTTCTGTTTGGATTGACAGTTAGGTGGACAACCGCTCTGTTGCAGCATAGCGTGTGCTTGAATGTGTTGTGCGAAAATTGACCTCTTGAAAAACCAAGCTACCTGAAGTTATGATAACTTACGTCGTGTGCCATAACTCCACACTCCACATAACCTCATATGCGCCTAACCCATGCTGGAGCACACCCGACGGCTGAGCATTTGGATATGCTCTGTGATAGAAAACCAAACGAGAAATGATTGCTGTTGCTATATTGTGCAGATAATATATAAATTGTGTTATCGGTTTTAAAGATAATCATTTTAATACCGTACGTGATCAGTTAAAGTGGCGTCTAAAAAAAAATATGGTGATAGTAGCGTGTGAGAGTGTGTGTGTGTGTTTGCAGTTGTGTGTGATGTATATAGGAGGTCTCTGTTCACCCCTGACATTACCGCTCTCAAAGAGAGACAGAAGCGAGGACTTAAGCCCTCATCCATGATTAACTGCACGGCTGCCTTAGCTGGGCCCTGCTGAAGGAGGGACTCTGCGACAGGAAGATCTCTGCACACACTGTGTTAACATGCACAGCACAAGTATATTAACATACACTATTATTCCAAATACGCCAACATTCTGAAAATATGAAACATTGATGTATATAATGGAATACAGTATGGGTGTGCATAAGTAAACAATGTGATTTGTTATTGTGTTGTCACTGACTATGTTTACATGCACGCACTTATATTATTTATGGTAACAAGAAGAAATAAAAAAAGAATGTTTACATATTCCAACCAGTACAGGAATATGTGTGTGTCAATGTAGTCATTGACATATCTATTTATGCTGGCAGGATGTACCAAAATTACCCACAACGTTGATAATTTAATATATAATGATCATGTATTCACAGTACTAATTCCTTACATACAGTATAAAGTCTCATCAATGATTTCATTCCTAGCATCACTGTAAGATGTTTTAAAGTTTAACGTTTATTTGTCAAATACACATTACGAAGCAGCAGGCATGAATGGTGATAAAATGAGATATGTTGAGGATCTCACTGTTCAAAACCAAAAGCTCCAGAATTGAGGATGTTTGGGGAATTATATCGTCATGCATTGTACTACTGAAAAAAAAAGTATAAGATACCCCACAAAGGGAATTCATACCCAATAACGAACCAATTTCCGCCGGCATATTCACGGACACCCCTTTTCTCCCATATCCGACAACGAGACCCAATTTGGGAGTACTAGGGGCGGATGTATCAGAATCAAAACCAATTCCCCATTTCAGAATGGCTCCCCTAACAGAAATATAACAAATAACACAATAATTAGATGATATTCTGTGTCGATGCTTGCCAAGCATTAGCATGATAATGGAAATGTAATTAGTAGTAACAACTAGAAGGTGGGGGCTGTCGCTAGGGTTGGCGACATTGTAATTTCAATTTTTCAACTGGCGATTAGACGAATTGTGATGTTGTAAGGCTCTTTGTAACCTTGAATGAGCCATTGTGGCTTTGTAAAATGAAATAATGTGAACTGCCTGTCTTGGTATGCATACTGTACATGCTGGAAATACGAGTTTAGTGAGGAATTTTAATTGCATTTTATTGTTTTTTACATTTACTATTCTTCTCCACTCGTGGCTAAAACTCAATCTGTCCTTTGAAGAATGTCCTTTTTACATGCGTTGCTCTCATGTACAGTGGGTTTGATCTCCTCTCCTGCCATTATGCAAATCAATTTAATTTCATCTCATTCTGGAGCATGAAGGAAAATGTAAAAGAGGGGGTGTGATAAAACATGCAAGGAAGTGTAACAGATAAAGGTACATTCCTCAATTTGTGCTGCTAATTACCGTTGTGTATGAATCTAGTATTGGCATGTATTGTTGCTTTGGTATGAAACTTAATTTGTATCAAAATGAATAATAATTAGTCAGCTTGGGCAGAATTTTGTGGTTCTAGGGGTGCAATAATGCAGGAGTGTATCTTTAAGAACCATGTCATTTGGATGTTTTTTTCAATTAATCCAAACACCCTCTATCTTCATTGCTCAACTCCTCCCTGGATGGAGGTGTAGGATAAACTCTTATTTCTCTTATCATCGCTGTCTTGTACAGTACCATGGGAAACAGTTTTTGCGTGTGGAAGACGTTGTTATACAGTAAAGATCGCTAATTGCAGTGCATATACAGTACCAGTAGTCTCTTGCATGCAGAAAGCTGACACGCCCACAAGGCACTGAGGCGCATCCGCAAGAAGAGAAAAAAAGTACCGGTAGGCTTTGTACTGTATAAATAATATTATTTTCTATATAAAAACAAGATTTGGTCTTCAAAAAGTGTTTTTCCAAAAATGCGTCTTGAAAAAGGGGGTCAGGATCGTCTTATATTCGGACCAATATGGTAAGTCAGTAACTAACATTATAAATCTCAACGGACGTAGTAAACCACTGTCAGCCAACTCTAAAAGCCAATTACTGTACTTTCTCAATGGACTGTCTCATGTAATATTTACAGTGAGATAGCAGGTTCCACTTGCTATTTTCTACTTATAGTCTATGAAATTTTGATGCTAAAATAATTATCAAAATTCTTAGATCAGATGGAATAGTTACCAGGGCAGCTGTTCCACATGAAACATACTGTATCAAAATTAGTCAAATTAAACAATTATATTTCCACACACATGCAAACACACACGCAGTGTGCAGAGCTTTCTCCGTTATATCCTGATCAATTAAATTAAGATTAATAGAGAGTTTATAAGGACACAGTTTGATAAAGGTGGTGTGTGCCTGCATGCTGGGGTGTAGACAAGCTTTTCTCAGCAGGATATTACATTCCCATGACAGCCAAAGTTGAACAACACATACAGGACAAGAACGGAAAAAGATCTGCTTCGGTCTGTCCTCTCACTTTTGACTCCCCATGCCGTTTTACAAGTGTTGTACATGTGAACTATCTAGTGCAGTGGTTCTTAACCTTGTTGGATGTACTGAACCCCACCAGTTTCATATGCGCATTCACCGAACCCACC
>JAODLI010055305.1:0-15895 GCA_027575585.1 Percopsis omiscomaycus | reverse complement strand
CGCTCTCTCTCTCTCTCTCCCTCTCTCTCTCTCTCTCTCTCTCCCTCTCTCTCTCTCTCTCTCTCTCCCTCTCCCTCTATCTCTCTCTCTCCCTCTCTCTCTCTCACTTTCCCTCTCTCTCACTCTCTCTCTCTCTCTCCCCCTCTCTCTCTCCCTCTCTCAGGCTACCGCTTACAAAGAACGCCCGGGGACCGTTTCCAAAGCCCTTCTGAGCCCCTTTGCATCCATCCGCCGTAGGGTGAGTCAGACTTGTTCCCTCCCGGCCCAGCGGTGCCGCCGTCCACACGAGACGGGTCGCGGTTCTGTCAGGCATCGCTCCACTGAAGCCACTTCACATCCGTCGCCATGGTTCCTGCCCTCTCCAGCCGCCTGTTGTCTTTTGTCTTACGCCAGAGCAGATTCTTAGCGCTTAGTGCCACTGCCCTAAAAACTGAAGACGTTTCTGTCGATCGAGTTAACAGGAGACAGAGCGGAGCTGGCCCCGGCCGAGATGTAGGGATATATACACGTAAGATTAATGAGGATGCCAACATTCTTTTTCATCTAAAGTCTTCACAGGGCCGTCATACAATTTAGAAGTAGATAAAAGTAGATTTTTAAAGGTCCGTCAACCCTGAAATTCAAGTTCAATGTTTTGCCATGTCATTGTGTGCTGTCACTTTAAGAAGCTGTAAAGGTCAAATAGGTGGGAGCCTTTGTATGTTCTTCTGTGTGTTTGGTACAATCGATAAATGCCGTACACAAAAGCCCACTTGAAATTGTACTCAATGTAATTCACTTCGAATAAAGGCATCCGCCAAATGACCTGATTTTAATTGAAGGTGGAAAACTACACTTCACCCATTCAGAAAAAGACTGGCAGGTCAGGTGACAGTTGCGCAGCCAGTTGAAGAAGGGTGAGGCATCAAACAATAACCCACGTGTGTATAGTAAAGGTGTCCTCCATTCATGTTGAGTACAACACACCTTTGGTGACTTTGGGAGCTACCAGAAAGGCCTCTGCTGTTACATACTTCCTCACAGGGAGGTCAGAGCTGTGTGATATCATATATTTCTGGCTGTGTTTAACGGGAGCAACGCATACATTCAGTTAATTCAGCAGAAATCTCATCATCCATTTGGTTCAAACTTTTCCAGTGTGATTTATTAGTTCGGATAGTTTATTTTTGTCTCGCTTAGATGACACTGTGGTGTGATCACTTGGTATCGTTTTCAGATTGAGAAATGTATACTCAAAACACGTGTGTTGTCCCATAACAACAATTGCTTTTATCTTTGTGTTACTGTTCTCTGCAGAGAGTCACACTAGTGTGATTGTTATGGTCTATACTGGGGAGGAGTCGACTATTCGACGATTCGACCTAAGGAGCCAGAATCGACGGCCAGTCTCACAGTCGAATAGTCGCAAAATGTGGTTATGAAAAAAGGATCATTCCATTCCGGCTACATGGGGGTTCTGAATGTGGTACCATGGAAAATGGTATTTATGTGCATGCATGTGTGTGTGAGAGAAAACTTTTTAGAAAAAGATTTATATGGTCATATAGACCTTGTGAAATAATAATAATAACCTTTGAATGTATGTGTGCGATAATAGATAATAGATAATAGATAATAATACTGTTTCCATCTCCCACAGCCTACCCCCGTTTCCTCGCCCGGCGCTCCACGTACCCGCTTCCTCTTCCTCGTCTCTGTGATTCCTCCCCGCTCCGCCTCACTCTCCAGTCCCCCCACGTTTCCCTGGACCCCCCGTCTGTCCTCTCCTTTTCCTTAATTCCATCCTTGGTGTTGTGTCCGCTCCTGGGGCGCACTCGCCAGCCCATGACAGAATCAGGGTTTATCTAGATTTCTCCAGGGAACAGTTTGGGCAACAAACCAGGGCAAACATGGGCAATAGAGTGGAGTGGAGGAGTGGGGCAGCCATCATCCTGTCATCATCCTGGAGGATGTAGGGGAGTGAGGAGGCTGGATATAGTTGGCAGGTTAGTTGGCAGGTCAGTGGAGCAGAGTGTCTGGGAAATCTGGGGCAGGATAGTCTAGTGGTCTAGGTGTTGGACTCCCAGCCAGTAGGGGGCAGGATAGTCTAGTGGTCTAGGTGTTGGACTCCAAGCCGGAAGGTCGTGGGTTCGAGCCCCAGAGTTGGCCTACCTGTAAGCATCCTTGAGCAAGATGCCTAACCCCTATCTGCTCCATGTAATAGCGCCATGTAATTGTAAGTCGCTTTGGATAAAAGCGTCTGCTAAATGACCTCATTGTAATTGAATTTCAATTTTGTAATTGAAATACAGGGAGTGACAGGTAAAGACGGACCTCATAACGAGAAGTTTAGCCAGGCTGAAGGCAGAACGTAAGATGCCTTAGAGATGGGCAGAAGAAGAGAGAGCACATACAGAGCAGTTGGCGGGACTGGAGGCTGTGGACCCAGAGGTCCAGATCCTCGCCCATGTCCAGGCCATGTCCAGGCCATGTCCAGGCCACAAGGGCTGATCTCCAGGCCATGTCCAGGCCATGTCCATGCCACAAGGGCTGATCTCCAGGCCACCAAGGCGCATAGTGACAGCCCCATTGGTGAGCCCAGTGTTGGCAAGGAGAGCGTCGCTGTCCACTTTCTAGCAAAAGACTGGAGAAGGTGCTCATATAGCACACAGTGTATAAAGTAGTGCACCCTGACCTGTAATCCTCCTCACTGAGGCTCGTTCTCTGTCAAGGTCCAGTCTCTTGATTTATCTCTCACATAGTTATGAGTCTAGAGCGCCTTTTGTTGCGTCTCTCTTGGCTCTGATACCCTGCATTCATAAAATCTTCTCAACTGTATCAACTCTGGCACGCCACATATCTGACACAAGGCACATGATGTGTTCATTAAAACAGTGATATGCTGCTGTACAACTAACAAGTGGTTATGGATTAGGCTGACATTACCTCCGTGATCTCCAGACGGGCGACCTTGACCCGAATGTCCCCCAGCCCAAACTGTGAGGACCTGAAGTTTACTTCTGAGCCTCGTCGCTGACTCGCTAACCTGCAACACCCTCCCTGCCTGTCGTTCAGAAGCCTGCAAGACCTCGCACATGCTTCCTGCACAAATATTTAGACTGGCCTCAATGTCCAGGGAGTCACAGCGATAACAAGACACAGGCTGGAAAAGCCATCGCACCCACCAACGATGATGAAAAGGAAAAGGAGTAGAACTAACAATAAAGGAGTAGGTTTGATCCTCTGCCCGGAGTCCAGGTGAAAAAGTCTTGACAGGGACCACGGTCACGGCGCGTGTGTAAGATCTGCTCCTCCAAACTATCATGCCTGCAAACGGACAACTCCTCATAGAAAGGCACCAGAAATTCAGTACACAAAGGATTTCCCGGCCTGAAGGGGACGGAACTAATCAGGAAGATGTTGTCGTAAACTAGAGGTTTGGTGTTATTCCCCCACAGCGAACTACCGTACGCCTGTCTACATCGTTGATGCTGATTCACCGTCACAGAGGGAGTGCGAGGGTTCCCTCTCTGCTGTGACGGAAGTTCCCGGATGACGAAGAGCACGCGCACACAGAGAAACACACTCCTTGAGTTTGCATAGCTTACCGTTTAATTGATGAATAACAAACGGCCTCCCGGGGCTTTCTGCTGATGGCACCAAATGCAGCCTTAATGAGCTTTCCTTCTGTTAACGTCAGCGCTCACACCCCCACAACTAAGCGCTCACGCCCCCCACACTAAGCGCTCCCCGCACCGCAGCACACCGTGGTCTCTGCTCGGGGCGTACCTCTGGACTGTGTCTGTTGCGTTAGACAGCCTGCCCGCCTGAATACCTGGCTTGTAACGGGAAGCTTTAGAACAACATCTAGTTTGACATCTTGTGAGTAAAAACAACACCTAGATTTGTAATTGTATGTATCGGGAGTATATATTATCCCATTCAAAACTATTCCTGTTTTCATGGCGGGACGTGAAAGGAAATACTTCACTCATTTATAAACCTACACACAAAGCCCTTGGGAGTTCGTCCAGAAATGGCTGGCTTACATCTGGTCAGCTGCTTCACTCGTTACTGAACCTTGGGCCATAAGATACACATAGGTCAGTTGGTCTGTGGATATAAGTGATACGCTATATGTTCTGTAATCAAGATGATGTGATTAAAGAAATCAAGGACTATGGGCCTGACTCATTCATTGATTCAACCACAGTTCAAGCTCATTTAATAATGTAACTGCATGTGAAGAAAATCTATTTCTTCATTTGCAGTCTGGGCAGGGTTTTCTCACATCATCTGTCTGTTGAATTTATAGCCTTATATCATATTTTTCTAGTGATACCTCACATGCGTCAGAAGTCTTTGAGATACATAATCACAATCACACACTTTCAGTCAGGCTTCCCAGTGTATAACACTCGATGTCTGGGTGACTGTGGCATAACATTTCATGTTCTGCCTACTTCACAGTTATGGTTTGCGTCAAGTCCGGGCTTCAAAATTGGTTCCAAACCACAATTTTCGAATTTATTGCTGTTAGATTGCTACCACTAACAAGAGCATTTGTTGTTTTCTCTGAGCTTGTGTAATTGGCGTCCTGTCTGTATTTCATGATGGGATTGGGACAATGGAACTTCTTCAAGCCTGCTACTGGAAGCAAAATAACTAAGTCCTCTGCAAACGGAGATCTGTACGAGTTCTGTGAGGTTCATTGAAGTCCAAGTTGGTAATGAAATCATCGTGTGACGTCGGCTTGCGCTGGAGGAAGGCATGGCGGCAGGACTCCTCTCTGGATCGCTGTAAGGCCTGAGATACCAGGGATAAGCAGAAGAAACAAACACGGGTAGGGGGGGGAATAGATGGAAAGAAGGGATGCGTGAGAGAAAGAGAGAGAGGAGAGAGACCGACATCCATTCACAAGCCCACATTGGCGTCAGCTTACATATATCTGCCCTGTAGTTTCCTGGGTAGGCATGTCCATGTTCAGCCCGACCAAACTAAACAACAGGGGGGGGGGGGGGAACAATATCTCCCACATAATCCAGCCAACCACTTTGTCCGAATATTCGGACATCTCGGCGGGTGATCTGCTCTGAGCCAATCACCTCGTCAGGACCCTGCTGGGTGGTCCGGACCCAGACAGAGTGGACGCCTCCCTGGCGTCTGGCTCCACGGGAGCTCCCGGGGGACCCAGAGAAGAGCTTCTCACCGTCTCGTCCCCCGGAGTCAACTCGGTGTGCTGAGAGACTATATAGGAACCAACAGAACCCGTTTCTCAATTAAAGGTGAATTTGAAGTCTAATCTTGCACCTACAATCACTGGTAAAACGATATGTGATATTGAATTATATTTTTGATCCAAATGAATATTTATAAGCATGAAATCATATAGACTCAGACTCAGACTCACATCAGTATGTAATTAAGTACTATGCATTTGGAAATATATATATTCACACACTGAAAATTCTGCTCTAAAATCATTTATTTATCTGCGATAAAACAAGTAGACAGTCCTAGATAGGACAAGAACATTGCATTACAGCATTAAAATAAACATTAAACATCATCAGGCACAGCAATAAAAGAGGCCCCTCCAGTGTGGTTGGGAACGTTTAAACAGCCTTTGATTCAGTTTGCATAAACAGCTTGGAACTGAAAATGACGCAGGCCCTAACCTTTTGATATTCCTGTATACCTGCATGCACACAGAGCTGATTATTCACCATCAGACCCAAAGACATTTGCGGCCTGGGCCTTCGTCCTTCTGCAGGGCAAAAAAAGTCACAGCAAGGAGAGAAGGAGGAAGCGTTTACCGATGAGGAATCTGCTGAGAAATAATGCCGTCATGCCACGGAGACATTGTGAAGATAGGAGATGGAAGCAAGCTACAACATCGGGAAAGAAGCAGGCCTATGCGATCATCGCTGACCCAGAACCTCATTGACTTGAAAGGAGGGGTTAATGTTTGCATGCCGCACTTAGAGTGATTGCCTGGGCCGGCTGTATTTGATCCCTCAGGAAAACACAGGTGAAATAACAATGGGCGGAACCAGAGTCACACGTTTCACCTGGTGGTGAATTTGTGGTTGAGCAAAATGCAAAAGAACACAGGTGCAAATATGAGCCCTGCTTTTGTCCACACTGTTTGCAGAAACACTCAAAGATAGAACAATCACTGAAACCTTTTGTTTATATTTCAAAGAAAGAAAGAGATTTGATGGTGCCTGCAATAAAGTTGCACTGAATAAATCTTTGAGATAAGTGACATTTTTTGTTGTTGACTTTACTGCGGACATTAAAGCCCCGGTCAGGGTTCCCTAAACGGGAAAGCATTCATCATAAGCACGACACATAATACCTTCCGCTCATGTGACATAATCATAACACACATACCGTAAGATGTGGGCTGGACCCGGGGTGTGCTGTGACTTCCAGTCTCACCTCCTGGCATTCCTCCCACCCTAGAAGGCACCTTTTGCACGCACACTAAGCGCACCAATGGAGCTGAACTGACCGGAGAGTGAACAGACTGGGAGTTGTTTGTAAACGGCTGTGATTATGTGCTTTACACATCTCACATACTAAAGTATCCTTTACATTTTCTCTCTTCTAAGTAAAGCGATTGTTGAACCGTTCATGGTGGCACTAAAACGTCAAATATGTGCTTATGTCAAACATAAATGCTTAATTTAGCCTTTGATCAAGCCTAGAGCACTACTTGAATGTGCTATAAAGCATTAATAACTTTATGACGTGTTAATAGGCTCAATAAATGATGTGACATATTCATCTTTTAAAACTCAATGAGAAACCCTAGCAAAGACAAAGAAAGTTATACTATAACTTACAAGAACGTGGCATTCTTTTATATTTAAAAAAAAAAAACTTTCGCTAGGGTCTGATTAACTGCCATTCGCTTGGACACACACACGCAAGCATATTTGGGACCCTCCCCTTCATACTTCCTGTTCTCCATTTTGACAGCTGCCCAGCCCATTTGCAGCAATTCAGTTAAATTGCTCTGCTGCTCAAGTGTAGCAGAGACTGCTTTAACGATCAAACACATCATGCGTGTGTATGTGTCTGCATGTTTGTGTGTGTGCGTGTGTATGTACATACGTGCATCTGTATGTATACGTGCGCATATTTTTGTGCGTGTCTGTTTGTAGGTGTGTTGTTGTGTGTACATTATTTTACTTACAGCTACCCAACTCTTGAAGTTTAGTGGATTATTTTTTTTTATAAGAACATTTTAATAGGAAACCATCTCCACACTAAAGGTACATTAGTTCTCAGAGAGTGTAGATGTGTAACTGGGTAACATTTCGACGAAAACAAAATATGAGAATAAACTTCCTGTGGTTTGTTTTAGTTATCGTGTGTTTTGATTGGTCAATCTCCAGAGAATGGGTATGAAGGGCTTCTAAATGATTCTCTAAATAAAGGTGTAGAAAACAATTACTTTTATTACTTAAATTAGATAAATGTAAATTAAGGTCTGTACACTGGACTTTACTTGAATATTAATCCCATTACAAAAATATTACAAATATTTGTTTCACATTCAAGAATGGATTTTTAATTATGAATGATCAAATGGGAATTTTCTAATATAATAATTATATATCTTTAGAAATATCTTTAATGAAAAATCTGTGCTGTAGAATTAAATTAGCATGTGGTCATAGCAAAATAAACACAACATCCCTTATGAACCCATAAGGACCCATATGAAACCACACAAATGCGCATGCACGCACGCACACACACACACACACGCACACGCACGCACACACACACACACACACACACACACACACACACACACACAGGTTTTGTAAAATGGAATCATATGGGTTACTCACAGTGTCAAACAGGATCTAATAATCTAAATGTAAACATACCACACACTGTTAACATCAGCTGTTAGTTTAAAGGTTAATCTTAATGGTTAATGTTACTGTAATGTGTGTGAGTGCATGACTTTATGTGTGTCAATAATAAACACAGATAACTCACCACTAATGGAAGTCCGACACAGAGCTAGTTGGCCTGGCGCGCCGGAGTCCTGACGTCACACAGGACGCGCCCTCCCCCTGAAGACACACACACACACACACACACACACACACACACACACACACACACACACACACACACACACACACGCCGCTATCCTCTTACGTAATCCTGTGACGGACAGGACATGTATGTTATGTGTCCATCACTCAGTGAGTGTTAGTAAGCAGCAGGGGAACACGAGCGTGTCTTTGCTCGGCCTACAGGTGAGCGAAGCTTCTCCCTGAGCGACAAACACCAGCGCTCGTGTTCTGGAGGAAACGGGACGCATTTGGACTGTGATGGCTGGAGGAGCAGTCGCTGGCACTGGTCCCAGTAAGCCTTCCAGAGCTCCCTGCATGTATTCCCACCAACAGAAAGACCCAGCATTCCCAGAGGCAGGACAGTGGAGTTGTGGGAGAAATAAAAGGTGGCTTTGTTGTTGGCTTCCAGCCCAGTGTGTGTCCGTGTGTGCGAGTGTGCGTGCACGCATCCACTCTCTCCATAACTGTATTTCCCAGGCCAATTCCCTCACAGCTGGAAAACCATGTAAGATAATAACTCAGGCATCTTTTCTGGATTATATATATTCCATATTCCATGTGTTTGAACATGGCACATAGAACCTGGTTGGAGATCAGAGTTATGTAAAAACAGAAAACGGATTCATAGTGGGTTAACGCAAAACACACACAGACAACCTGGGAGGCAGTCAGTGAGTGTGTTTGGCTTTGGGCCCAGGCTGTGGATCAGACATGGGTCCACATGTGCCGCGCTCCTCGGCTAGTTCACACCTTGTATTTGTCACTAATTGGATCGTTAGCAGACCTGCAGTATGCGTGCATGCGCCTCATACAGCTGTGGGTGGGCGGGGCTAGTAAATGTACACATGTATTTGCGGCATGCGTGTGAAAGTGAAAACTGCTGACAGGTACGTGCACATCGCCTCCGCACCTCTTACAGGTGGAGCTACGGACTCGGACTCTCTTGGACTTTATGCTATTGAAGTTTGGTGTTACTAAACATTTATAGGTTGTTTAAATTTCAGCTAGGGGACTGCGCTGAAACTATTTAAAAGTTAAACCTTCACCTCGGTCGAACATAATAAATTACCTGAAAATCGGAACATGATAACGTCTCAACATAACTGCTGCTGTGTCCCTCAAATATTTTCTTGTGTAGGCTATATTGTACAATGAATGCAGTTGGGGGCAAACTAAGAACAATAAGACACATCCCCTCAGAGTGAAGCTCCAGAAATCTCCAGGTAAGACCGAAATCTCCAGGTAAGGCCAAAATCTCCCGCTGTTGCCATGAAAATCGGCAAAACCATCACCCCGTTTACGTCAACCCAACCCCCTGCCTTGGCCCGTCTCGCCTGCTCAGACAGAACCGCAGCATCTCTGCCAAGCCATAAACCAAATCGGCCCCAAATGTTTGGTGTGAAAAAATAAAATACAACAGCTATAAGTTACGGGATTTGAGTGATGTAAGCGACCTTGTTCCAGAGGCGCTGTGTATGTCCCTCCGGAAGACTCGTCCACTTTAACTAATTGGGGCGATTTGCGTAGACTCCTATCAACCCCTGACCTGTGGCCCCCGCCCCTGTCCCTGGGCCCCTGTTGTCCTCTCACTCTGTAACACCCAAAGCAAGCTAACCGCTAATGCTACGTTCTCTGCAGTGTTGGGGGTAACCCTTTACAAAGTAATGCATTGCTGTAATCCCATTACATTCGTCTGTAACGCAATAATGTAACGCATTACTGTTCCCAAATTCAGTAACCACGTTACAGTTACTAATCAAACAATTATGTAGTTACTTTTTTTTCTGTGATGTGCTCTTTGGGCTGGTTTTTACCTAACTTTTCTGTTGGCTTTGTGGTATTATTTTATTAAAGAGCCTCCTTACTAGGATAGGGATTCGTGCTGATATGTGGGCAAATGTAGTTTAACATTAAATTGGTAACTGGCAATTACATGACAATGCATCTCCAGCGATGTTGCATAACACAAAAGCAATGTAACGCATAGTGTAACGAATTACTTTCTATAAGGAGTAAATAAATAATGTAATACATTACTTTTTTGAGTAACAACTCCAACTGGTGACTTTGGTTAGTCTGGCCAACCAGCAGACAGCAACACTTCGGCTAAGAGGGTAAATAGAAAATAAAATAAAATTTCCAGTCAGGTGCACCCTGTAGTGGATAGTTCTTATGTCTGTTTGTGAAAGCCCATTGTATTAGCCTATGTATAATAATAAACACACTTTAGCAGGGAAACCTGGCACTCTCACAACATATTTTCAGTGTAGCTAGAGAGCCTGTATGGTAGCATGCTTTTTCAGATAACATAGCTTCTACCCTGGCTCACACAATTCAACCAATTAGCATTTGGCCGCTCCAATTAGTGTTTGGCCAG
The DNA here is from genome assembly GCA_027575585.1 of Percopsis omiscomaycus. Lineage (NCBI taxonomy): Eukaryota > Metazoa > Chordata > Actinopteri > Percopsiformes > Percopsidae > Percopsis > Percopsis omiscomaycus. Next base: position 5,434 of record JAODLI010055305.1, on the reverse strand, counting down.
AAGCCAGCTTGGCCAATCCCTGGTGGTCCCTGCCCACTTTTTGAAAAAGCCGGTTATTGTGAAGTGAACTTGGCAACGAGCCCTCACACCGGCGTCGTGCCAGGCGGGCAAATCCATCCCTTGCATTCTTTTTCGGGCATCCGTGGTCCACGCTGGGCCGAGCTTTGTTTTGCTGCTGCGTTTGATCGAGGGGGGTTTGATGCTGCGCGACGCGGGCATCACAACTCAGTTCATGATTGTACGCCACACAGGACCAGGGGGAACTGCTGGTTGATTAGAGGAGGGAACATAATGTGTTGTGTTTTTGGCCGGCAGATTACCTAATCTCTATTTAATGTGGAACCCCACCCTGCAGTATTGAGTTAGCGTATGTTCTGGCACATTAGATTACAGTCACAGCCAATATGTCCCATACACCTTAACGGCAACACAATACAACTGTGCAACCTATTACAAATGATCATTACATGACTCTAACCCATATCCACACTTCCTGTTTACTGTATTTTATGAATGTTTTTAAATTATGTAACTCTGTTTACTGTTTCATATTTTGTTTAATAATTCAGGGATGATTTGCAAAATCCAGTTATGCAGCTGTATTAACACACACACACGCAAACACACACACACACACGCATACCCTAGCATCTTATTAACTGACTAACTCTATTAACTAACTAAATCATGTTGGAATTAATGGGTGGGATATGTAATGAATTCATTTTGTTTACTAAAACAATATGCAGTAAAAGCTTTTGCACACATACGCATACGCATACGCACACACACACACACACTCTCACATACCTCCATGTACACACAACCCATACGCAGACACACACACACACACACACACACTCTCACATACCTCCATGTACACACAACCCATACGCAGACACACACACACACACACACACTCTCACATACCTCCATGTACGCACAACCCATACGCAGACACACACACACACACACACACACACTCTCACATACCTCCATGTACACACAACCCATACGCAGACACACACACACATAACATTACATACACATAACGTTACACACACACAGCCCATACATCGACACGCACACACATACACACACACACACACACACACACACACACACACCTGGCCATCTCCGTATCCCTGCTGTTCATCTATTGTCATATTTTAGTTTTGGTGCAACATCGTTATGGGGCCCCCAGGGGCCCCTCTTCCCTGTTTGGACCCCCCAGGCTCCAGGCGGGCCTCAACCCAGTGTGTGCTGAGTGGAGCCGTGGCAAGAATAGGACACTCCCTGAACACTGGTTCGAGCTCTTTGTCTGGGGGCTTCTAATTAACCCCCAACACCCCTGTGAGGGCCCTCCGAGGGCCAAGGAAAGCTGTGTTTGAGAACCACACCACTATGGGCTTGTGTCAATGGTGTCACCCTCTCTGAAAAGACATTCCACAGGAGAGGATGCCTTCAATTAGCGCACACGCACGCACACACGCACGCACACGCACACGCTCATACAGACACAGCCGGTACAACATTCCAAAGCGTGTAGCAGGAAAACAACGAATATCAATGGTTATGTGATGGCATTTGATCTTACAATCATTTTACGATCATTTTAGCAACAGAGCTGGTATCAATATTATCTTTGTCGTATCCTTACGATCAAATCCACATCCAAAAATAACATCGCAATAGGACCATCATTATCACGAAAAACAATCATAACCGCCTCAGTAAAAACAACCAGAATTGTAGTATTAACAATAATTGGCAATATAAAATAGGATGACAAGAATATAGCGCATACATACATCGACTTTGTGTAACAATTAACAGGGTTAATAGTTTTTTGGTGTAAGAATTTCTGTTTGATTTTGAGAGCCCACACTATTACAAGCAAAGCAATTATAAGCAATGGGTAGACTAACCAATCAGCAAAGTGATAGTTCAGATGCTTATTAAGTCACCTAGAGCTTTGGCAGTAATCAAATCTAAATTATCAGGAGAAGAAGAAGTCATCCATTTAGCAATGGCAGATCTGGTTCTTTTAGAAGACCTCTATGCACCCCTAAGACGCGAGAGGGTTTTTCGGGAGCGCACTGCGCAGGGTTCTCATTACGGAGAGCAACGAGTGGAAGTCGCGTTCATCTCCCAAGGCATCTCCTCTGTGAATTCTGCCACAATTTGGAGCCTCAGTTGAGGCGAGAAACCCGACGCCCCAATGCCATACCTATGGGGGGCCGTGTAGGCCATAATTCAAACTCCCCTCTCAAGCAGCCCTTGTCCAGCCCAACAGTATACCTGCCCGATGTCTAATCAGGCTAAAGTTTTCCACCAACCGCTCCCGTTCTGGGTGTATAGTTTGTGTGGAGCATGAGTGTGTATGCGTGCGTGTGTGTGTGTGTGTGTGTGTGTGTGTGTGTGTGTGTGTGTGTGTGTGTGTGTGTGTACGTGTGCATGCATGCGCGTATGCCATTAGGGTATGCACAAATCTGAAGTCCGTTACGTCTACCAGACGAGAGACATTACATTGTTACCAAACTGAGGCAATTATATAATTTCCCTGATTTACTGCAGAGAACTTTGCAAGTCAATTTTCCCATGCTTATGGCGTTTTTTCTTCATCCTCGTCCAATTCTTCCTTTCTGGTTCAAAAGAAATAAATTGTAGGGGGAAAATATGTTGCGAGTTAGAAAACGCCTACGAATAATTTCTTCATAAGTCAACGAATTATGATTTCAAAGAGCCTTTAAAACTGATAAACCCACAATGTTTACAAGGTGTTGCAGAGAGCAAAACATTCCCATTGCCAATTGATCCTGTGTCTTGGCCCGAGCTTCCTGAGCCAGCTGAACCTCGGCCAGGCCGGCAGACCTGGGCGTCTTCACACTGCGTGACCTCACTCAGCACAGGACTAGCACAGAAAAACACCTGTGTGTGTATGTGTGTGGTACGTGGGGTGTATGCTGTAGGTTAAACGGTGACATGCCACATTGACTCTCCAGTGGGCCGGCACACTTCCTGTCCCAGGGACTGTCCTTACATGTCGATTGGTAGATGTCACACTTTTAATACTTTTAACATTTTAGGTTCACAGTCTGAGTCTAGATGGATGCCGGAAGCAGTGTTGGGGTCGTTACTCCAAAAAGTAATGTATTACACATTACTCGTTACTTTAAAAAAAAAGTAATTAATTGCTTTACTTATTTACTCCCTGTAGAAAGTAATTTGTTACACTACTCGTTACATTACTTTTGAGTTACTCGGCAACATCGCCTAAGATGCATTGTCATGTAATTGCCAGTTAACAATTTAACGTTAAACCTTACATACGCCCACATATCAGCACATATCCCTATCCTAATAAGGAGGACATACACAAGATCTTTCTTTAATGCTTTAATGAAATAATACCAGAAAGCCGACAGCAAAATCGGTAAAAGCCAGCCCAAAGAGCACTTCACAGAAAAATGTTGTGGTGAGAACAAGGCTCGATTGCATGTAACTATATAATTGTTTCATTAGTAACTGTAATGTGATTACTGAAAGAAGGAAAGTAATGCATTACATTACTGCGTTACAAGCAAATGTGATTACAGTAACGTGTTAAGGGATTCAGAATGTACTTAAATAACACATTCATCTGCATTTCACATTCTGGCTGTATTAAGTATATTTGATTTTTGTGTGTTTACATTTTATCTTAGAAGTCTCAGGACAAACACAGTTGTCACCGCCAACCATCCCACAATAATAAAATCTGAAAAAACTTTTCATTTGAACCGTTTGCTGCGTTTTTATCTTTTCAGTACACAATACCTGGAAACTACATTTTTTAACACATCGTAAAATTACAACAGACATTTATGGTGCTTGTGTAGCTATGGAGATTTTTTACTGTACGTCTCTCAACAGGGGAAAGCAGGTTTTAATGGGGCAGATCTGTAATTGCCCATAATTATCTACAAATATTTCAACATAATCATAAATGTACCATACAAATATGGTAGCCTATATCCACAACATAAAATTGGAACTGACATTAAATTGTAATTGCACCAAGGGCTAGGTTGAAATGTGGTAGGGGCATCTTTCTCTGCTACTGCCGATACCCTTGCTGCTACAAGCATATGCAAATTTACGGACATGGTGTGGAGGCAAATTGACTGTGAACTCAAAATGCATTCACATACAGACGCAGTGTAGATTAGTTAACAATGTTAGTTATACTGCGTGTATTTGACCGTATTAACATTATTTGAGACACTAATGTCAGCAACCATAAATATAACTATAAATATAACTATAAATATACTGTATAATAAATATTCTTTCTCACGCTAACAATAGAATGGCTATTCAGTTGACTTGGAAATGTTTCAAACTATGAGAAGAAATATAAACTAAACATATTTAATCATATTTAATGTTATTACTCTCTGCAGCAATGGAGAGAAATAGAGAGTGAAAGAGAGGGTAAAGTCGGGATGTGTTAATCAAATGTGAAAACGTTATATACACGACATGTGATGCTTATAATAAATATATAGGACAATAGCAGTTGTGGGCTAAGAAAGCGCTAGCAATGGAATGGGTCACTCTATTCGTGTAATTAGCAAGACATTGTTCATAATTATAGGCTACAGTAATGACTCAGCAGCTCACTCCATCACAACGAAAAAGGAATACTTTGAGAGAATTTGCTTCCAGTTCAATGAAATTGGGAATTGTCTGTTGTTTTTTGTTATTATTTTACTAGGACGAATAACGTCCAAGAATCCTGGGATGTTCAAAGTGACAGTACAATTTAATAAAGTGAAAACTAATTGTTTAATTAAGCAAATGGCATTTCACCTATAGAAATAATTGGTAGGGACCATTTAGTGGTCTCTTAATATTGGTAGGGACATGTCCCTAAACTGCGCTTATGAATTGCACCACAATAAATGCCCTCCCCCGAACAGGATAGCAATGTTTGGTACGAACCAACAAACACATAGAAGACAAAGCAGTGTGTGTGTGGCCTGCTTCTGGGAGTAAATAAAGGCGTGCGGGTGATTTCACACCTCTTTGAGCCCACTGTCTGTTAGACAGGGCGTCCCCTTCACATACAACCCCTGCCCCCCCCCCCTCACCGCTCCTTCGGGCCACATCAGGACACCTACAACAATTTGGGAAGGTTGAGAGGTCAAGGGTCAATCAGGGTCATGTGTATAAACAGGAGCCAGCACCACTCCAGGTCTGGGCAGATCTCACTACACTACATCTTTACAAAGCTGGGGGTTTAAAAGAACAGAGGATTGTGTGTGTGTGTGTGTGTGTGTGTGTGTGTGTGTGAGAGTGTGGGGAGGGAACCTGGATAAAGAGAGTGATAAAGCAGAAACATGTTTGAATGAGTGGATAGATGCTGAAAGACAAATGTGAGGCGAGGGGA
>JAODLI010055294.1:0-15895 GCA_027575585.1 Percopsis omiscomaycus | reverse complement strand
AAAAGGAACCGCCCCGCTCTACCTCCAGGCAATGGTAAGATTCCAAGCCCCTGCCAGAGCACTTCGATCTACTACCTTGGCTGGCAGGCTGCCACCTCCGTTGCTAAGGGCAGCGCGTAAGAGTCGTACAGCCCAGTCCAGACTCTACCTCTGTCCTGGCGCCGCAGTGGTCAGAACAGCAGAATCTCTGCCAGTCTTCCGCAAGAGACTTAAGACTCACCTCTTCAAAATCCATCTCTCTACTTCATAGCACTAATGACACTAACAATACTTATTCTATCCTCCTTTCTATATTAAAAATCCTTCTATCTACTTTGCTAGATCAGCTCTTAGAATACTAAGCACTTCTCAGTCAGCAATTATTTACTGTTTGAAGTTAGGAAAACCTGAAGTGTGAATGATAACTTTGATTATTGTAATTACTAAACTGTTTTAAGTAAATTATAAACCTTTGAGTAATGTTGTGCAAATGCATAGGTAATGCAAATGCACCTTGTTACATGATGCTCTCCATATTCTAGGAGAATGTTATCTACTTGCAAAAATGGTGGTTAACCGGTTCAACTGTTGACAAATGTACTAATTGTAAGTCGCTTTGGATAAAAGCGTCTGCTAAATGCTGTAAATGTAAATGTGATAAAACAAAGACCTGCCCTTAGCTTCAATATACTAAAAGCCTGTACTACCCAATATTAGTAGTACAATTCTTCAGGACATTCAGTCGAAATGTCCTAAATAATTTTCTCTTGCTCTTAATGCCATTTAGAGTTTATGTTTAACCAGTGGAGTTACCCTTACGTCTGTAAGCTACTTCCACCCGGTCAAATGCAATATTTTCATTAAATGCTATCCCTGATACATGCTACTTTGTTTCTTTAGAAGAATATTACTTTAAATTGTATGCAAATAATAAGCTATTTAATTAGCTTTTTACCAGAAACACATAACTAGTAGAATAAAACGTACAACCTTTGCTTAATTCTGGGGTCCAATTTGGCACATAATACATTTTATTGGAGATAAGGTTGGCAACTAAAGTTTAATCCTAAAATTAGATAAGACTTAAAAAATGCAAGCAATAAAGACAGAGAAGGTAAATAGGCATAATATCATTTTACAGTTTTGCTAAAAGATATATGATACTTCGCTGATATTTTATATGTCATATCGCCCGACTCTCTAACAATGATAATGTAACTTATCTTAAATATAGTATGTAAACATACCCAGTCTTATTCTTGTCTAGTAGACTGGGAGCCATAGCTCTGATGTAGGCACAGGTACAGATCAGCAGAAGAATCACTGTTAAAAGTGACTGGAAGTTGAAAATGGCAGACTGCAAGATGGGGGATAAAATTAAGAAAGCAATGTATTAATATTTAAAAAAGTGACTTTACTTGTAATGTACATTGGCTCGGTGCAATCATGAGAGCCATCATAAGAATAATGAGACTACACAGCTAATTATTCATCTAAAATGTACCTAAAACAGGCAATCTACATTATAGATCCAACATCAAAGACAGTGAATACACAATAACATTTCCTTGCATTGAAGAACGTAAGTTTCAAACATTCATGTCTTATTACAACTAATAACTTCCAAGTGGTAGTATGTTGCCTGTCCGCTATGAGCGCACATACTGTAAGTCTTCCTCTACGTGGCATAACATTCTAAATATGACGCTGCCCGCTACGGTGGCTCTGTATCTCATTTATGTTTTAGGTGGTCTGCTTTGGTGCCGAATTATCCCACGTAATGCAAGACCGCAATGTAAAGAGTGCCAACATCGATCCAATAAACTACTGTGGACAACACACCAAAGAAATGTATTTGATGAACTTAGCAGTTAGCTTTCACTCCATACATTAGCTTTAGCTGCCGTTCTGCTGGACAGTCCCACCCCAAGCATTCGTTTATTGCTGTAATACAGTATGTGTCAGACATCCCATTTGTTATAAAGCCTATCATATGCAGCTAAACCGCGGTAGCTGATGCAAATCACATAAATGTGTAAAGCCAAACTTACCATTTTGTTGATAGTCAAAGCCACATCACACTTCCGCCTCTGTGGGTTTGGCGTAACGTTACGTAATCACGCAATTCTGTGCATTTCGCTTGCTGATTGGCTGAGATAAAACCAGAAATAAAATTTCTCCTTGATCGGTCTCGGATAAAAAGTGTGAGTGAAAAATATATTCGTTGTTAAAACCTTATTTAGGGGACATATTATCTATTATTATCTTATTGTGGACCCCAAGTTTTTAGAATAGAGCATTTGCATCCGGGTACATGTTTCACCTCGGCACAATATAGTGAATTCTGTTATGCAGCATCAAAAAGAGAACCGTGATAATTTCACACTGTAATTTATTTAATGTGTGGTTGTTCACAAGTGCATTTTGCACTGAACCAGGGTAGTCATTTGGTTATCGAAGGGTTATCGTAGTGGAATGAGGAACCCGGAAACTGTTGTGCTATGTAACGACGTGCGTTATTTCTCTAGCATTCCTACAGGCTTGTGTATTAGGTTTCAGTGCGTTGCACTGGAAGGGAAGTTATTGCAATAATCAGAACCATACAATGTTAATTTAATTTTTACTTAAAAGGATATTTCGATAGTGAACCATTTTTACTGACTGAAATGTTTGTGGTCCACTTTTCTCACAAGGTTTTCACAATGTGGACTCCTCCCTATAACCATTGAACAGCGACAGCATCTTGATTGCATTTAGACTAAACCATGTTTCACAAGGCCCCCAACCCTGTAAAAAAATGTTTGGGATTGACAACCACACATAAATCAGAAATTGCAAATTTCACAGAAAGAGTGCGGATAAAACTGCATTCACTAAAAAGTGTCTGCAAAAAAATCTGGTCTCCTTTAGAGCACAAGTATAAGAGACTCATACACTTAACATGACATGCTTGGCTTTATTTTTTTATTTAATTTCTAAATTATCCACTGGTAAATTCTACACACAATTGATACACTAAGCAATGCAATAACACATTTGCACATTTGAATTCTTATTGAAAAAGCAAACTTTCCCCTTAGCAAACAACACAATTTCACAATTTCAGTTTCATCAATCATACATCAATCTTAGATGTTTCCAATTTGAGGATGTTCTGAATCGATTATCTTCACAGATATTCCTGTAAGGCAGAGTGAGGTGTTCACAGAGTGAATCTTAACACTCCCAATCGACTTTGGGATTTAGAATAATAAATATCAAACATGGGGATGGAGCAGAGTAACTGGGTCTCTGCCCCCACGCATTAACAGGGTACTCAGGGCTCATTAAAATGTTCCTAACTGTCTGCTACTCTGAATGAGCTCTTCTTTCAAGTCACTTGAGAAAGTAAGGAAAAGCTCTTTGTGACTGCCCATTAATTAACTGCTCCTCCAATAAACAAGTGTTTGCTGAACTGCTTTGACACATGATCAAAATAAAGAAAGCAAAAATAAGAATTAAAGCAAAAAATAAAATATAATAGAGTAAAAAAAACAAACCAGCTCTGTATGTGAAAAATGTGGGCTAAGCTTTGAGTGATGACTTAGGTATATCATCATTTGTATATCGAGTGATAGAGCAGAAGATAGCAGGCAGATTCCAAAGCAGTCTTTGAAGACCCTCCACATTGCTCCATTCATGACAGACAGTTCTCTGTTTATTTAATTGGAGTGTCCTTCTGTCATTACTGCAGGGTCACCGTCCCTGCAGAGCAGATGTTACAGTTGGTAATGAGTAGCCGGGCTCTCTTTATGAGGTTAAAGTTGAACCCTTCAGCTCCCTCATCTTGCTCGGTCCCTTGCTTCAGCCACACCCCCTCTCTCTTCCAGCAGCACAAGGGTCAACTTTAATCGACTCTAAGTGTGTGTGTGTGTGTGTGTGTGTATGTAATTGTGTGTGTGTATGATGCAGATATTTGAGTATGTGGGTACGGGTCTGTCTGTGTGTCAGGTCTCAATCAGCCCCTTTTTTGAATCACCTTGACGACCTGCTCTGTCAGCCTTGGAGGGAGACCCCCCCCCCAAAAAAAACTAAAAAACATTGCCACGTCATAACTTCTGGTACACTCACCAAAGGGGCTCATTTTCATTTTTTCAGACATGCCCACATTGGCAGAGTGCCTATTTAGCTGTCCTTTTTCCTAAGTCTCTGCACACATTGCCCTGTATTTAAGTGGGGAAGATGTCCAACTCACGTTGCAAGGATGTACTAATTACATGTTCTCACCAGGACATCCTTAATCAAGTAAAAGTTTCTCAAGCTTTTTTGGAAATGTAGTAAAGAACAAGAACTGAAGCATTGTTTTATGTTGTTTTATAATCCTCTAAACACTTTACATATCTATGCAATTGATCTGTTAGATGTGATCCTTGTCTCATGTTTAACAGCACTTTTAACTGTTGTGGTTAGCTTGCATAGAAACTCTATCCTCAAGGTATGGCGAAGATAACACACTTGTATGCTGGCATTAGTTATGTCAGTGTCAGCTTGTATATACACAAATAAATAGACCTTCTGTGTCCACATGTAAGTCCATTTAAATATGCACAGGGTAAAGACATGATAGCTTGTGGTTTGTATCTATTTAGCTAAAGCAGCATAATTAGGAAGAAACACCTTTCTTTTCATTCTTTATTGAGAGAGAGAGAGACTAAAACTAATTAATTAAAACTAAAAAATTGTGTTTTTAGGAGCAACAAAGAGCTCACATCACTAAAGTCTTCAAAAGTCCCTCTCTCTCTCTAGCTTGCACACACACACACACACACAGCCACACACAGCCACCCATTAGGCTCTTTATTGCAACAGTCAGTGTGGCACCTTTGAACGTCATATTAAATGGGGTATTTACAGTAAAAGTTCAACCGTGAAGCAATTCTGCTGATGAGTTACTGTTATGTGTTTTCCTTACAAGCACCAAGAAATCACAGTCACTGGCATGGGTTTGTGCGTGAGCTCTTTTTCAGTGTGAACCTTCTCAGACCTTCTCACCCTGATTGAGGTTAAACTAGTGAAATAGAGGAAAACAATCCACCTAACGTAGTTTATGTTCCAGCACGGTGATGTGACTTATTTCATGGGGTCTATCTTGTGACAATGTTATTTGGAGCCAGTGGTCTGATTCATGATGGATTACATAAGATAGCAGAGAGATTTAGCAATTCAGTTTTACCAGAAGATTCACCAGTTTTGTAGCCCTCTTTAGAACTATGTTTTTAGATACAATCCAATATAGTCAGTGTGTGTGGATTTTCAAAATCCCTTTAAACCTGAGGACCAAATTCTGCCCCCTTTCTGATGAAACACAACCCTGTCTTTGTCTCTCTGCAGATCTGAAGGCCACAAGAGAGACATGAGCGGTTCGGTTCACCAAATCGCTGTGACCACTGACCCAGACACTCCCTACTTCCTCAGAGTGGACTGGGCTGAGGACCTAGGCGCTGGATTCACTCTGGCTCTCACTAATGGCAGCTCGGCATGGATAGGAGAAGGTACAGGAGCCCTATGTGCACAAAAAACTCTCCCACTCCCTCTCTCCCCAATTCTGCATTCACACTCATTCATTCATTCTCATAAAAGAATTAGAAGGTGACAGAGAAGTTATCTTCCTTGGAGTATAGGCCTCATCACCAAGGGAAATCATACCATCAGAACATACTGTATCTCTGTATGTGTAGTTTAGGATGTATTCTATGGATTCATACTATTCACTATTGACTATTCTGGGCTGTCACCACTTCTCCCAGTCACAAGGCTGTCTATACTGTGCAGCCACCTGGCTAAACCCCACCTCGCATATCTGTATCTGTTGGCCAATTAGTGACAGGGACTGCAGTGACCTTGTATCAGTGCCCCATTTTGATGCCTTCTGCAGCTTACAGGTGTACAAAAGCATGGATTAAGTATCTACAAGGCCTGTCTTTGTATGTCCAATACACTGTAGAGTCTTTATGTGTGTGTGTGTGTGTGTGTGTGTGCGCGTGTGTGTGTGTGTGTGTGTGTGTGCACGTACGAGGGTGAATGTGAATGTATATGCTAACCCTGGAAGGACACCTGGTACATACTTGCCCCTAGTTTTCTACTGCTGTCCATCTGCACAGTTGACAGGCAGATATGAGGCTGTGATAGATATGTGCACTGCATGCTCACAATTGTGCTTTAGCTTGTGTGTGGGTGCGTGTGTATGCCCGTCTGTCTATCTGTGTATAGCAGTGGTTGTGAAAGTGGGTGTTGCAAAATGATTTCAAAAGGTGATTATAATTCATATATAATCAAATAATTCATATATTGTTTTAGTATATATTGTCTTTAATAGCCTGTACATTCATTTTGACCTGTGTTCATGGTTGTTTAAATATTGTTTTGCTTTATGCATTTGTCAAGCTTTTTTTGAAGGTCGCTGCTCAAAAAGATTGAATATCAGTGGTGTGTAAGCTTCCGGGTCTTCTCCATTTTAACCTGTGTTAATTGAGACCCTCGGCGAGCAGCTGTGCAACAGCTGACACCATTTTCCCCAGTTTCTCGGTTTGCTTCCCTTCAATCTTCACAGGAATTCACACCTACCTGTCCAGCTCATGCTAATGCTTCAGGTTTTTGGCTGCAAGAGATATATAACCAAACCCTGTGTCTAGTTTCAGAAGATGAGATCACAAGGGAGGCAAATGACCTTGGAGTTGGAAGGGATGAATATGTTGAGGACCTGCACCAGGCCCTAATAGGATGTGAAGAAAGGAGAGGAGGAGGAGGAGGAGGTGTGACAGAGGTGTATTCATTCCATCTCACATCAGATCATGGGCGCTTCTCATATAAGAAAACCCACAAAGGCATCATGGTGAGCAGCAGTAATGGGTAACCTTCTCCTTCCCTTGTACACCATCTGCTTTAACAAATTATTATCATGATTATTAGGGTGCTTGACACCTATTGTTATTGTAGGTTTTATTATTATTATTCCGCCAAATTCTCTGGTTCTGCATGTTCCACATTGTTCATTTGCACGAAACTTGGCAGATTGACAAACACTGATCTGAAATTGACAAACACTGAAATTTGAGCAAATGTAATCATACTAAGACCAAATACCTGTCAAAGTTGCAATTTTCAAAAGGTCAAATCTCCTGCCACCGTTAACCTACAGACCTGATCTTGGTGTCATGATTCCTCTTCTCACACTCTACAACTGTGCAATTAGGCCTAACTTCCATCTAACTAGATTTTCTGCCTTTTTGAATTTTCTGGACTTTTGACATCTCGCCATTTGTTCAACTGAAACCAAACTAGTGCTAATCGATTCTATAGACTTATAGACTATAGACAATAATCAAAGTTTCCTCAAAAAATTCTGAAATTCAAAACATATCGGCTGCCACAGACAGAAAGGTATCATAGTCGTTACATAAACAGGAAGTGGGCATATCTCTTAGATGGTTGATCCAATGGCAACCAAATTTAAAACTAAAATCACATATCCTCCACTAAAGCTAACCACACTTGTTTGATCAATTTGGCCTTGTGGGGTGCTATGCCCAGAAAACACAAAAGTGATAACATATCCTAAACCGAGTATTTTAACGATCTTTTAAGGAATATTAGAGTGAGGTTAACAAAGTCACATGATCATGAAACGTATTAAGCCCCAAGTTTACCTAGTAAATATGTTGTCCAGATTGGACAATAGGGGGCCGCTACAGTCGTCATTTGAACTATGTAACATTAATAGGTCAACAGATACTATACTATGTGATAGAAAGGGCAGATATCTCCTCATAGGCCATTTGTCCAAATATCATAATGCTTAGTATTTTGGACTCTTCAGAGCTTCCTCATTAAAAGTTGCTAAAATAATCTAGAAATTCAGTATGCCCGGCACAGCTTGAAACGTATCGCCTAGATCGCCTCATTAAGCTTAAGTGGCTCCTAAATGCTTAGTCCAATGTGAACCAAACCTGCAAACTCATTTTTAAGTTAAACTAGGACAAACTATATGATTGCTGGTCAACCAAACGTTGTGCCTTCACTATACTGTCATAAAACACAAGTCAACTTCACTGATACCTGGCTTGCATCTCCATGATCTGGATTCAAGTTTCTTGAAGTCCGGCACTCTATGATCAAATTTACGATGGCTTGAAGTTCTTGCGAAAGTGGCCGTGCTATCTGCTCTACCCCGATAAATGCTGCTTGCAGCTTTCATTATTATTATTATTATTATTTTAATTGTCCAATATCAAGAAAATGTCTTTCAACAAAGATCACCTGTATAATTTATTGTTGGTAATGGATTTGTTTTTAGGTAGTGAGTGAAGTGAAGTGCCGCTTGACACTGCAAACAAAATAAGGATCTTAGAGAATTGTAAAGGCTACTGTATTACATTAAAACAATTATCTACGCAAAGCCTTTCAACCTTAGCACGCTTCCTCAGGCAGCATCCAGTTGGCAACCCTTTGAGCTTCACTGACTCCTTGCATTCTATTAGATCATGCACTTTCTTGCCATCCCTCGTCCCTGAGGACACGTGCATATTACGACACACATTTAAAGAGAAAGGAAGGGTAATGTTTTATAGGGGTTTGTTTAAAAGATAAGGTTTACAGTCAGCCTGCATTGTTGCGGGATTAGGAAGGCTGGGTTGCCTTCAGGTCGCTGTTGAAACAGCACTTGATCGGAATCAGGCGAATTGTAACCCAATTGCCATCCAATACCAACAGTATTCAGCCGTGGCCAAATAACCACAGTGAGTTACAGTACATGGCAATAGAAGGCTAATGCATGGTTTGTTGTACATCATAGTCTCACAAGTAATTTCCAACATAGTCTCACAAGTAATAAAGTGTGAGGTGTTTATGAACACCTCACACTTTATTTACAGACACCATCTGTCAATGGACAAAGCTACAGGAAGGTGTTAGCTATATCCCACATAATGAATGGCAGGTTTGATGCAGTGCAGATCTTACCCGCAATTTCAGTATAATTCCTGATGCAAAGATGCTGTGGCCTTAAGGGAAAAGGTCATTATGTTGGGTTAAGGCCAGGGGGTTAGAAGCACTGTAGAGACCATAAAACATTGATTTATGGACTGTCATCTACCAATTGACAGTGTTCAATTATAAGCCTTTTCTTTCTTTCTTCAACACAACTGGACTTTGTTTGACTGTATGTGTGTAGTGTGCAATTTAGTTTTGTGTGTATTTATGTGTCTGTGAGCTTACATTTTTTTCCATGCCCAACTGTTTGCTGTGAGTGTGATCACTGTGTGCTTGTGCATGTGTGTGATAGATGCTTATTTAAGAGTCCATGAGTGTTGTTTAATTTAATGCTAACTACCACTGTGGCCTGACACCTGCTTGGTTAGGGTTTTTTTTCCGCTTGCTGTCCCTCTTTCGTCTTTTTGAACATGTCAACCGCAGAAGTTTTGCATATCTTCCCAGGCAGATAATTTGAGGGTAGAGAAATTACCAAAAGTGAGGCAAGTTTCCTTCAGGAGTAAAAGAAAGAAGAGGAGAGACGAAACAGGTGGTGAACTTAACCTGACATTAATATTTTATGAATATGACCCCAGAAGTTGTAATGATATAATTTAGGGGTTTGTTGTTAATCTGCTTTTAAGCAGGTGTTTTAGATGACTTAGTCAGACAATAAACCCTCCCTAATGACAGTTTAAAGTACATCTCCGTCACTAGTAGACAGTATAACATACATACAGAGAAGTTTAATCTTCTAAATAAAAGACATTCAGGGCTTCTCATATTGTGCGCTGGTGAGCATTTCTATGGTTGTGCATTCCAACAGAAGCTCGGGATTCAAACCAGCAACCTTTGAGTTACTAATCAGTTTCTTGAACCACTGGGCCCCCGATTTTAATTACTCATAAAATGTGATCTGAACTTGTACTTGAATGTTTAAACAATGTGTTCAAAAAGACATGAAAAACATATTTTGTTTTTGTGTTATTAGATTAGGCAGGGTGTGTTTGTCTGTTATTGTGACTCAGGTTAATATCAGGCCATATTTTAGAGTAGGGTAATTAATGTCAAAATCCTGGTTATTCTGGTAAAACTAAATGTTTGTTTTCCATTCCCTTTCCCATTTCCATCTCTTTACTGAGGTTGGGCTAAAGATTGTATAAAGTCTAAACCACCGGCTCTTCAGGTCCTCTTTAGAGGCAGTTAGATTTTGCCTGGGATTTTTACTTTTATATGCTCTATCTGCTTTTAGGGCTTTATTATGAAATTACATGCCAACTATTTATGGGAACATTCAGTTTATCAGGGCCAGCCTGGCCACTGTCGCCTATCACTTCCTGCCCTTTATCTGCTTGACGCCCCTGCACATGAGGAAGCCAAATAGGCAAGCTCTCCCATTGATGCCCACTCTTCCTGTATTGAGAAGCCTTGTCTGCCCCTGAAGACTATTGCTATTGCGCTTTCTCTCTTCCCAATGTTTTTTTCTATTTCTATTTTGGGCTGGATTAAAAAAACAAAAAAGATGGTAGGTTTGTTTAGATTATTCATATGATGCATTTCATTCAGTACAGAATTATTTAATTCAAATACGAAAAAGAAAAAGAGTGACTAATGGTCACCAGCAAGATTAGGAAAGCTTTGTTGTTATGGTATCATTTCCATTGGGTCTTGTATTTTTACACCCACATTTCCCTTCCTCTCCTATCGTGTGCGGCAGAATTAAAAGTATCCAAGCACACTATCTCACTCTACTGTAATCATCTTAATACTTGAACTCAGGTCTTCTGGTTGTACTTTTTGATATACGTGTTCCATCCGCTTCATGATCTGTTTGATTAACCTTATTCTATTCCAAGCAATGTACTGACAATATGACTTCTTTTTGTTGTGTGTGGTATATGTATTTTACATTTTTAAGACTTTCAGTAACCCTGTGAAAACATTTGGTGCTGGCTTCACACAGGATGCTAGTCTTAGTTTTCAATCCTAATATAATGTAAAGAGAGCACTATATCCTTTTCGACCTGAATTTTTTTTTTTGTATGTGAAGTGAATGGATAGTGAAAATAAATGTCCACACTATTGTTGAGCTTTTGAGTGTCATACCCCTTTCATGATGTATTTATGCACCTGGCTGACATTGTTCCACCTGGTGGATTTTAGTACAAGGCATCCTTTAAACACCCCTGCACAGCAGGATCACAGCTGTGTCTAGCAGCCTGAGATCTATGAAGCTTAGTGTCTTACAAACCATCCCAAATCCCAGGGAGAAGGCTGCACTGCATCACCGTGACATCTTCATGTTGGTGTATTTTCTTTACAGGGCGCCTTGGGAGCACTTTCCTCCTTAGATCCTGGGTGGTCTCTTCAGCTTTTAAATCCTATAGGGCGACTTGTCAAATGACTGATTCCTCAGTTTGAATCAGGCAAGCATTATCTCTTTGCAGACTCTTTCCTTGCAGGCCTTTAGGCACTGATGGCAGCACTTGAATGGGCAGTCAGCCACACCAGAACAGAGGTTCTTTTTTAGATTTCCACGAGCAATCCATTTTTCTGTATTATTGTTTTGGGTCATCATTCAGAGATCAGTCTTTAATACAAGCTCTAATCAGTTAGTAAGTCTGAAATTGCCCAAGCCTGATTTTAATGCTGTTTGTGGTTTAATGACCTACAAATGAATCAGACTTCACTAGGAAAAACTTCTCCAGCTTTCCCCAACTGTCACTTTGTTCCCTCCAGAGCATGGCTAAGGTAGTGGGGTTGAGGAAGGGATGAACGGTGAATGTCCACTCACCTTAACATGTTCATGTTCATCCGTGGAGGGGTA
Organism: Percopsis omiscomaycus; assembly: GCA_027575585.1. Classification (NCBI taxonomy): domain Eukaryota; kingdom Metazoa; phylum Chordata; class Actinopteri; order Percopsiformes; family Percopsidae; genus Percopsis; species Percopsis omiscomaycus. Next base: position 4,083 of record JAODLI010055294.1, on the reverse strand, counting down.
AAAAGCTGTGTGGCCTGCCAGGACCATTCAACAAAATGGCTCTGTTATTGTAGTTCTCTGTAATTAGCTTAATGGCACAATAACATAGGTACAATATGTATGGAAACGTACAGTACAAAAGGGTTTTTTAACAAGAAATATTGTTTAGTGGTACTAGCACATCCAAAGTGTTATTTTCCCTCCTTCATCATCTTCATCTCTTCCTCCTGTTTTCTTTAGATACACCTGGGATTTGTGGATCTACAACCAGCTCCAGACCCTCCTCAGCTGATCCAAGACCTGATTGGTCAATCCCTGCGGCGCAGCTCTGATCTGCAGTTAGTGAAGCACCAGCTACGGGTCGAGAACCGTAAACTAAGACAGGAACACCAGCGCATCGTCACAGAGTGAGAAAAGAACACAGAGAAAACATCTTTACGAATAACAGTGACAGTGGTTCTCAAACTTTCTGACTCAGCTAGCTATTTGGTCCCAAGAAACACATTTCTCTACAATGAAAGCAATGAGCACCACCTATATTGGCATGCCTTATGCAATAGTTGTTTGTTGGTACCTTCTAATAGTCTTACACTGAATGCTTTAAAGATTTTCTTTACACTGAGGTGTATAATACGAGATAATACAAGATTTCCATATTTCAAACATTAAAAACAACACAGAAGATCACTTAACAATCTTCAAATTGTCTAGGGACCTCTCACGGAGCATCTGATTATTGCTTTGAAATGAACAGATAACAGTTTAAGTATGTATAAATGTAACACACAGGCACATATTGTATACACCATACAATATGTGCCTGTGTTACATTTATACTGACGTGCAGTAATCACTCTGAATGACATCAACGTTGGTCACAGGGTGTACAGAGGGTTCCACCCAGGGTTGCAAATTGAGCTTGGGATTTCTGGGAATTAATACTAAATCATCCCACTGCATTTTGTTAATTTTCCTTATTTTCCTGGTGACCTCGCTTCGGCTCGTCGGCTCATTGTTTATCTGCTGATTCACTCTTAATGAATATTCTACTATTGGATTCTCATTTGCAGTTATTAGTCTCACGAGATAGACACATATTTTCATGTTAAATTGTGTGTGAGTCTGCATATTTGTGTGTGCACGCACCCAAACGTGTGTTTTGAGGGAGTTTCACGTGTGCAGGCGTCCTCCTGTGTGTTTATGTGTACGTGTGTCTGTGCTGGCTGTCTGCATTCCCCCTTTTGCTCACCAGCCTGGAGAAACATGTTCGGGACAAGGAGATGATGGAGCGAGAGCTCTACTCGCGTTTTGTCATGGTGTTGAATGAGAAGACAGCCAAGATCAGAGGCATGCAGGACACGGTCCGCACACTTCAGCGGTCAAAAGACCAAGACACAGATGAAGAGGGCAATGAGAGGTCAGCGCTGTTTCAGTGCTTCTCCCCTGGGTTTCTCCAACATGTCTGCCAGTGCTGCGATTATGATTATGATTGGCTGTAAATCTCACCTTTTTCCAACAAGTCATAGTTGCGTGCCTCATAGGTCATCGTGGCTTACACAGCAAGGAACCGTAGAAGGCAAGAGGATGTTTAGCCACGATGAAGAGATTATGTATATCCTGTAGATACAATTAGATACACACACTCAAGACATGTAGTCATTCCCATTGGATTTTTTTTCTCTTCTCACGCTGACTATTCCTCTCTCTCTCCGTTCGTTCTGTTCTTCAGTAGTGACTCGGCTGACAAGGAAGGTCGGAGTCCAGACAGAAACGAAGAAGAGACCGATCTAGGCTTCAGCACTTCTCAGGCGTCTACTATGCTAATCACAGGTGTGTGTCAATACTTCACAATAAATTCATTTACAAAAAATAGTTTAGGAGATACAGAGACACAGGGAGAGAGAGAAAGGTAGAAAGGGAAACATTGATTGCTGTTTGATAAATAATACTCTACCTTTGTCTTTGGCGAAGTATTTAAGTTCATTTTGTTCTTTTCCTCTGTATTTGTAGACATCCATCATTATTAATTTCCTCGCCCCCTTATTAGTCAGATTTGGAGGGAAATCTGACTAGCCCTGATTCATCCACACCAAAGAATGATGGGAGTTGGCCCTTCGGTTTGCATTCACACATGCAGCCTTGTTATATGGGCACGCATCCCTCATAAGGTCACCATGTTGTTTAAGTTTACCTCCCGGTTTTACGCCAGATGTGTTTTACAAAGCCCTGTGTGATTATGTAACCATTAAGTGCTGGACCATGGTCATGCTAACCTCTCTATTACGTTTATTTGTTTCAGATGGTATAAAATGTGAGTTACACTTATACAGTATACTGGTTCAAATGCACAAAGAGAAACACTGCTTTTTTAGTAGCGTTTTGTAGATTTGTATTAATGCTTTATGTTTTTTCACAATATGTGTAAGCCACAGTTTTAATTAAAATGTTAAGAATTTTTGATTGCCGTTGTCTATCACGTCTTATAATAGACTGACACCGATTTGACACTATTTTGTCTTAAGACAATGCCCTTACCCTTTGGTTAAACTGACATAGTATGAACCCAATGTGTTATTCTCTCGTTGTTTTGTGTTCACATGAGAAATATATCAGGGTGGAGTATTAACCATGCCATATTTTTTTCCCTTTCCCGTTACTGCTTGTGATGTCATAGGTCATGATATGTCTAAGTTATGTTGCAGGTTCTAAGTGAGGCTCAAATATATTTCACCCGAGCTGGTTTTACTCTCTAATAAACTTGACAGTTGAAAGTAACACACCTATGCAAGCAGGGGGGTTGAAACTAATCGTTAAAAGACTTACAAGCGGAGAATATACCCAAAGGGTAGCTGGGTTCTGGGAAACTCACCTCAGTGAGCCATAAACCTATGTGTTAAGCACGGCCGAGCCATGAGGTGGTCTTCGCTTCCTGCGTCATGGAGCACTGGGATGATGTCACTCCTACCCCCCTGTACCTCCCCACAGTGCAGTCTACTGGGGTAACCGCGCTACCTCCGTGGTCAATGGCTCTGATTGTTTCTGAGCCAGTTCAAAGACCCCCTCAAAAGCGTCATTAAGTTGTGAAACACTCTGATGCTGTCGTAGAATCAGCAGATGTGGCTAAAGGCCACGAGCGTTTTGCTCCTTCGCAGTGTCTGTGTTGCCAATATTTGCTTCGTCGTATCTGAGGTCTCTCTCCCTCTCTCCCTCGGCCCTCCCCATACTCTTAGTCACCCTGGCTTCAGTAAAGATGGATGAGGGCTTGCAGATTTGGCTCTGTATAAGTTTTGGCCTCCGTGCTTCATCTGCTGGCCGCTTGTCTGGCCAGCAGATGAAGCACTTCTACACCGATAACTGGTGTTTTCAAGTGATAGCAAGGCTTATCTTGTTTTCACCTATCTTTACTTATTTATTTAAAGTGATTCTGAACTTACTTTTGTGAACCCCTTCAGTCTTCCTTATCTTAATATAGGCAACTCAACACTGACATTCTAAATTAAATTGTCCTTTTGGCTGCTGTATTTAATTAAGCAAATTTAGTTTCTATTTTTTGTTTTTTGTCTATTTGCTATTGACTTTCATTGTATCTCTCCTGGTAATGTGATTTTTTACAGGACTCCTCCATCAAAGTTATCTTTTGTTGGTCTAAAACACTGATTAGTTTCACAGACATTTTGGGATAAACAGTAGAGTAAAGTTTAAAAAACACATAGATCGAGTAAATAAATACAGTGACCATCATGTACGGTATGTGTGTGTATTATTATATACTGCTCGAAAAAATGTAGGGAACATGTAATCATCACAGTATAACACCAAGGGCCGGATTTACAGGTTTGATTTAAAGGTTTGCGTGAGTCAAATCGTGTACAAACTGGATGTCACCCGCAAATCAACATGTAAGCTGATCTAACGGTGTGCACGGAGGATGACTTCTTTCAAAAGTGCCAGATCGCACGTATTGTTCATTTACTATGTTTGCTTTAATTAATATGCAATTTGGGGCGTTTATATTTTAATGAGCAAAATAGTTGGAGGGGAACATGCAACTGGCAGAAATATAGCTACCAAGAAAAATATGGCATTATTTTATTTTGAATACCA
>JAODLI010055283.1:0-15896 GCA_027575585.1 Percopsis omiscomaycus | reverse complement strand
ACGCAACCCCCCCCCCCCCCCCCCCTCTCCATTCCCATACCGGGGACCTCCTATCAGGTTATTCCTTTCCCAGCGGCGAGGCAGGGCGGCAGATTGAGGTGAGCGAACAGGGGACAGCCTTGTGTAGACAGACAGAACCCCCTGCAGCACAGACAGTGACATTAAGTTCTCCGATTTTAGAGACCCGCACCGGATCACACATTTCTCAGTGGGATATTGAGGGTGATTATATGGTAACATATTACACTGAAGTAGGCTGGGTTTAAATAAATAAACATTTATTTAAAGTAAAAGTTCATACAGCGCTTCGCAGCTGTTGCATATGACATACCCACCACTTGACTCATGGTTAACCATTTCTAAATCGCTCCCACACAGAACTTTTCTGCCCTTCCCCTTTGTTTTGTTTTTTTATCTTCTCTCAGATCTTTTTTGCCTCCATTGCTGCTTAAGACAAATGGACCCTACAACCAGAGTCTAGTCTGCTAATTCGTGCCTTCGAGCTTAAAATATGTTCACATTTTAGAGAATGCAATTAACATTTCCTCATTAATGATGTATTATTTCACCCACCCGCAACCCATCCGCTATTAATCAGAATGTTAATTTCTATGACTTGGCCCGCGGATATAACTGATCCGCGCATCACTATTGTACACACATCAACCTACTGGCTGTCAGACAGGCGCGATAACAGCTTGTGTGTAGCACTATGCTACTGTACATGCATATTTATATAACATGAATTCATGTTCTCAGTCAAAACTTGAGTGGCGTCCAAGGCGCCACATCATCTTGAATTAAATTAGCCTGTTTTATCCTTGCAACGGTTTTATTCGATTTAGTCCTTAAGTCAGCAGATGGGTCTATAACAGCTGACACTGGCTTACTTGCTACAGATGTGATAAATACTAACAGGTGTATTTAGGACATTAGCATGGTGGTGGACTGGCTAACATCCCTCTAGTTAGGAGTACACATTCTTTAGTGCATGTTACATTACCGTCCCAGAATGCCTGAATTCTTTCTGCATGGGGGTGCGGGTGTTTTGTGTACAATACGGCTGCTATTGTCTATCCTGACTTCTGCAAACCCTTTTCCTCCCCACCACCAGGAGGTGCTGTGTGCCCCCCAGCTCATCCTGGAGGATGAGGGTCTGAGCCGAGTGGCGCAGACGGTGCAGGCCCTGGTGGACCTGGCGCTGCCCGGATCTCGACGCAGCTCGAGACAAGAACAATTTACATGCACACAAACTGTATAGCAGGGGATGGTAGTTTTACTTTTAACAGTGATTTGTTTAGAATACTGTACTTCTGTCACACAGATCCCAACTGCATTAGGTTGTATTTAGTATTTTATAGCACGGTTCTCTTTTTATCTGCCTTGTAATTCTGCCTTCCATCATCACTCAGGAAAATAAAAACAAAAACAACAATCTTGACTTTGATAGTCTTACTTCAGCAGAACTCGAGTGTCAATAAATCCTGCTTATATGCCCCGCACAAGGGCCCAGCTGCGTGGACGACCATTCCGCCCCACCATCGCACAAGCACTCCATCACACTTTCTGCTCTATTAAGTCAAAGAAAGAACGCCCGCTCCGCTTTATTAATCAGCCCTGGCTTTAATCACGAGTCAATTAGCACCGCGGCCTAATTGACTAGCGCTGTAATTGCTCTGCTGCGCGCCACACCGCTAGCAAATCGCCCCACTCCTGATAAATACATATAAAAAATAACTTGTGTATGGAAATAGGATGGGCCTCATTCCTCTCACGTCCAAGCAGACCCTCCCCACCCCCAACGACAGAACCCGTTGGATACTGAGGCGAGGCGATTGGAGAGCAGGTCTAATATTAATAGAATGTAATTGAAGATCGGTATGAACCTCGGCACTCCGAGATGGACGGATATCACAGATATATCTGCAGGCTTGACACGTCGGCGCGCAAGATAAATGTCTGCGTACAACCCGGGGAAGGTGATTGTTCAGTGGGGACGGCCGTTGATGGAACAGCGTCTCGGTCTCAACTGCTAACGTTGGGTGGTTGGCTGCTCGGGGGCTACAGATAAAGAAGTTAGGTGAGGGGAGACGAGGGATGGAATCGAGTGCAACTGGACACCCGATCCGGGTGATGAAATCCCACAGGAACTAAAAGGGTACTGGTGTTTTCACATCAGCCACAATTTCAAGTAGTAGTATTTTTGTTTTCCCATTGCATAATAAAGAAAGAGGAACAGGGAATGTCTTCACTTTATTATTATTTATCGTAAACCTCCAAATAGAATGATTCATCCAATCGTTTACTTGGAATTTACGGAGCATTATCTATTCCTAGCACACAGCAAACGTTCAGTTCACAGCCTAGTCCCAACTCATGTTGTATGGTCGAACAACACAACACTAACATACATCACTCCATGCCCCAAACACACGCCCTGCAGGTGACAATGTGCAACAAAACATCTCAACAACTTCTGCCATCAACGTAACCATTACTCTCCTACTTTGACCACATTTTCCTCATCTGTTGCATTTGCTAACACGTTCTGGGAACACCAGCGCTGCAGGTAAAATGTGTTATTCTCCAGAAATGTATAACGGTCCGATAAACCGCGGGTCGGAATCCTGGGATGACTGGGCTCACCAGCTGCATGCAGGGTGTCTAGGTCTTACTTGCAATGGATGCTGGAGGTAAGGGTGGGCCCTGGCCTGGTTGTGAGGAGCGTGAGGCCTTCTTGTCCACGCACACGGATGCTGTGGTGTGTAGGCACGATGGCCGTATGCAGGGGGACCCACCGTGGGGCCAAAGCCTCCACCTAGACCGCCAAAACACAAAACAAGCAGCATCTGTAGAATGGACAAACAGTCCTTACAGTCCCTGTGCTTTGTGACCAGGTGATATGGTGAGTATTTGCTGCCATGTCACTGTAGTGTGGAACTGAACTCCTTGAGGGCGCAATGACAAAACATATTTACTTTAATCTAAAGTGAATAACGGTCTTCCATCAAATAAACAAGGACAGAGCTTATACCCGAGTAGCAAGGTGTGCGCTGGTGCTGCCAACAGCGCCTGACGGAAGGCCTCATGTCTCGGTGTGGAACTACAAAGCCCACAATGCATTAGGTCAGCCAAACTGCCGCAGTTATCCATAAGAACGCCTGAGGCTGCTGTAGAGTGGTACCTGGGTGGTGGGGGGTGATATTGGGGCCCATTGGTGGAACAAATGCTGGCCTGTACACCGGTTGCCACCTCCAGTCATGTGCTTTGTAATCTAAAAAGGTTACACATGTAAATAGAGAAAATAAAACATCAGTGCCCTAGCAACATAAATACAACATAAGCTTTCCTCTTGGTGATGATAGCACAGTACAAAAAATAAAACAACGAATCGTCAACTGCTCAGGGTCCACCCTACACTGTAGACCACATGGTAGACCACAGTGAGGAGGTTTTTTTTGTCAAAATCTAATATCAATGGCCCAATTTCATCTAGTCATCTTCACGGGTGCTAAAAGCTATTTTTATAAAGCTGTGCTTTTTCTTTGCCCTAATTTAAGCCTTGTTCAAAACTTAGTAATGTGTCGTCCCATTTGAAGCTAGTTTCGCAGATGCTTTGATCTAAATGAAAAGTGTGTGTTGAACACACATTCCCCCCCCACCCCCACCCCCCTCTTTCCATTTAGCGACTCGGAGAAAGTAACCCAAGCCTTTATGCTCTCTCACAATCAATTTATATTCCCTTTCCTGTCCCTAGCGCGTATTAAACAGGGCAGCTATGATTTTAACCAGTACACACAGCATTACTCCAACACCGGTATCTCTTTGGCTGGCCACCAGTCCAGAAGTTAAGAATTAAATTGAGAACTGAGATTTTCTTTGTAACCTAAAGCGTGTTTAAGTCAGTCCCCAAAGTCCTTTAATCCACTTGGAGTGTCAAATGAGCAGGCTAATATCCTCCAACTGGCTCCTTGTGACCCATCGTCTTAGGCTTAAGACTTTGGGTGCTTTTGCCATCAGGAGCTCATGTTGGGGTTGGCAGACCCACACCTTTTAACATGTGATAGTGACTATCACATGTTAAAAGGTGCAATTTGTGTCTAGAATTGCCTCTGTGGTTGAAATTAGCACACAAAAACATCTTTAAAATCCCGTCAGAGGTTGCCCCTGCAACTCCAGAGGGGCTCACACCATTCTCTACTTCTCCCCTTACACCCGCTCAAACTTTCAAATTCTAATATAATTTGGGGTTCTGGGGGAACACTTTAGACATTTTTTACACAACTGTCTTTATATAATTTTTTTCCCTATGTGACACACTGGATAACTGGAAATAAAATGTACTATTAATTGTAGTATTAGTTGAAGCAGGCATCAAATGTAAAATTACCATAGGGGTTAAAAGTCACACACATTTGTGAGTGGGACATTTGTACAGTAGCTGTGCGGGTTTGAGTAGGAGAAATTATTCTCCTTAATTAAACTCTGATGGTGAAAAAAAGTTTGCTTGTCACAAAATAAATCAAGTAATTATGTTATCCATCACACATAACCTGCCACTCTTTGAATTCCTTGAACAAGTCGGCATGTCTGTCGGCGAGATGCTTTGCTAGGCTGGACATGCTGCTCCCTTGGTCTGTGTGGGTTTAAAACATCTAAAACATACATGTCGGCATGTAAGCCAAATAATGCCATATTTCGCTTTGTGCATCTGCTTTGTGGACAAACCGTGGGCGGTCAGCAAGAGCACTTGTATTTGCAGCCATGCATCTCGCTTCGTCACCAAACAAGCTGCAGTGTGCTTGTGAGAGACAAAAAACGGTTGGCTTGCATTCCCCCACTGTCGCACATTGACTCATAGGATACACGGCTCTTCTTAAAACACGGTCATTCTTAAAGTACCGGTACTAATAATATGGGGTATTGTGCAGAGTATTGATACCTTTCTAGTATCGGTATACCATGCCACACTATAAGCCATTGTGAATCTTCCATCCCCCCTCAGCTGGTCCACAGATGCCATTTCTGTGCTGAATGAGGGGGTGATTACAGTACTGAAGCAATCAATGCTGCCTGCCAATTGGACAGACATGTCTGATTGTCTGATGAGTAACGCTATGGAAAAATATATATATATATAATAAAATACCTGAGAGAATCAGCAGATAACGAGTTTGAGAGAATCCTGCATGTCGCAGGGTTGTTTCGTTTTTCAAAATCAACGATCAATCAACGAGAGAACCAACCAAACAACCACCTGAGGTTTTAAAATGAATACAATTCCTTCCAAGTCCGGAGAACTTTCAGAATTAATGGCATAATATTGATGTAGATAGAATGGAATGGACGTGTTGAAGCCCAGTGGCTATCTGGAGATATTGATTTTTAACTGCGTGTGGGAGAAAAATAGGAAAGAGAATAGTTGCCTTCCACTGAGTCTCTTTCTAGTTTTTCCTGATCAGTGGTCTGTTGTAGGCATTTACATCCCAGCCAGGCTGCTTGCTGTCGCAACTGTGGTGGGCTTGATAAGCATTCTTTATCTGGTATTTACTCACATTCAGAGGTTTTATTTAGCTGACATTATATAAAAACATTTAAAATGGTTCCACTTCAGCCTGCCATGCTTTATCTAGCCAGTAATGCTTTAACTAAAGGAGGCATGTTTTCAAATTTCAATTCGTCACTCAGACACACAATAGACGTGAATCTCAGCCATTGTGACCAGACGATATTCAGTGTCAGGGACAGCGTGTCAAGGAACTTTATGCTAGCGTCTTTACAGCTTGCTTAGCAAGTCAAGGACTGCAGAAGTTACCTTCAACAACAAGGCAAGCCAAATCCCCTTTGCAGGTTAGAGGTCTGGAATTAATTCTCCTACTGCAATTTTTTTACCTTTATACTGACGATGATTCATCGGCAAAGGTGGATTGTAATGGGGCATTCGCACTGGTAGGTTTCTACCATGGATTGGTCTGTCTTCCATCCATATAGGGTAATCTGAAGAACAAACAATATTATGGCAATAGTTTAAGGCAATGTGTTAAGTCTTCTTGTCACTACATTGCAAATAATTTTAAAGTTGTCTGTAGGGGCTTCAAGACACACTGAATATTATTTATTATATTATGTTTTCTTAAATTGTATTACATTTTATTAAAAAGAAAAGTAGCAGACAAAACGACAAATACAACATACAGTACATAACAATTAACCTGGGTGTGCCGGTCCCTCATGCCAAGACCAGTCCGGTCTGAAGTGGCTCTGGCGGAGGTACGGTCTCCGGAGCTCAACTGAAACAAAAAGCTAAATTAGAGTAGCAAGTATGACTCAGCATTGGTGGCTGGCTGTCAGTCACGCACACGCACTTATTTTAATGGCTGACACGTTATACCAGCAGCGTTATGTGGTGCTGCCATCCTGCTGTTTCAAGTATCCTCGACCTGCTACTTAAGTAACAAACAGCAAAACCCACGTTTTCCGTAAACGCGTGCAAAGGAACACACCATACTGCCTGTTGTAGGTGATGTGGCCTCGCTGCCGGGGGGGCGCGGGAACAACCATCTTGACCCCCCAGGCCCTAGCCACGTGCTGAAGCCACCGCGAAGTGATGCGGCGGTGGGCCACCGCGTTCCAGTGGATGCCGTCGGCCGTGCGGAGGTGCAGGCTGAGGCGGAACTGGAAGTGCAGGTCCAGGACGTCCAGGCCGTAGGCATTGGCCAGCTGGAAGCTGTAGAAGTTGGCCTCAATCACGTCGAAGCGGAGCGTGGGGCCCAGGTGGTTAATCTGCCAGCCGGTGAAGACAAAAGAAGTGTGTGTCTAAATGTTGCACTTTAATTCTTGCCGTCAGTAATAAAACCTCTTCATAGCCTACATGGACCTTTTAAAAAGGGTAAACCAAGCGTTTCAGTCTGGCCTGTATGACTCCGCAATATTATTTTGGTTGCTAACACACTCACTCGAGTGCTGATTGGCTCTCGCTCTTCTCTACCCCTCGCCCTGGCAGCCGCCCACACTTTTTGTGCACAGTTTTTAAAGTGAGCGAGGCAGAAATACAGGGTCTCGGGGAGCGCCACAACACAATGGAGTAGTGTACCTTTAAAGTCTAGCCAATTCAGCTTCGCCTGTTGGGACCCACACCGTTCTCAGTGTTGAAACTGAGCATCAGTCTTACTCTGTCTCTCAGTCTCTCTGTGGTGTATTCTTGCGTTGTGTCGCTTCATCTCCCTGCATACCTACCTGCGCTTTGGGTGTTGACGGTGCTGCAGCCCGTAACAATTGAATCCCCCCCCCCCGCGGGGATCAATAAGCCGAGGATGAGACGACTAGAGGAATACACACCGCAGGCACCAAGAAGCCCCCCCTGAGCGCCCTGCCCAGAGGCATGGTGAGAAGCCACAGGACCAGGCAGTCGTCGCTCACGGCGGTCTTCAGCTGCTCGAAGAACTTATGCAGGTTCTCCTTGTAGTCCGCCAGCCACTTCGGGTCATACCTGCAGTAACAGAAACGCAGCGTCTACAGGTCACAACAACGCCTGCTGGCTTCTACACGCTCCCGAGTTTGTGTGTAGAATACGTGATCTTTAAGTTGCGTTTTAAAATATGAGGGTGAAGAGGGAAATTTGGGCTTCCGGTGGCTCCATTACGTAAATGCTTTAACGTGTCAAGTAGCTACCTGTGAGTGTGTGGGTGTGTGTGTGTGTGTGTGTGTGTGTGTGTGTGAGAGAGAGAGAGGGTTGGGGGTGGTGGGGTTGCTCTGTGATGGAGAATAGTCAACCCTCTGCCTGAGTGATTCCATTCTGTCCCTGTACATAATTAATCACACACTCATCTCCCTCGCAGGCCAGACCAATCGGAGCAGGGCTGAACTTTAATCACATTCAGCATAAAGCCACGGTGGAAAACAGTGATTTGCAAGAAGCCGGCGGGCGGGGGCCGATTGAAGACAGTTTGTGCAAACGTTTATGGAGGGGGGTGGGGGTGGGGGATAACTTATAAATTACACCTCTCAGGAAATCACTGTCATCTTCCACTGTTAATGTTGAAAAGTGCGTTTTCAGAGTTTATTAAGCCATTCCCTACGCTTGCAGTCAGACAGGAAATTATCAATGCGGTACCCAATTTCTGCCTTGACATTTATGAAGTTGGACAAAATTTAAAATAGGATATTAGTATGCGTGTTGACATACTTTTCTAGAGTGCAATGTAACTTGAGTTCCCTCTGACACATCAAGACACCAAGACATCAACCTATTGTACTCTTGAGAACTCTAATCCAGAATATGAGAATAGAACAGAACAGTGAGACTAGAACAGAACAATGTGTCCAAATACCTGGTGATATCCCACAGACAGGAGCTGACGACGACAGCGTCGGGTTTAAGGCCACTGCGAAAGTCTTCCAGAATGCTCTCCATGTAAAGCGAGTAGACGCGAGTCAGGAAGTAGAAACGGACCAGGTGATGGTCGGAACAATACTGACGGACCTCCCTGTAGTCTGTGCCATTGGTCATGGGGCCCAACTGACCACCTTCCACCAGGTCATCCTTCTCAAAGGACAACTCTCCCTGGGGAGGCACAGCAAAACAGTGACTAGGCTAGGCAGTGTGGGATAGAGACCTGAAGCACCTGGCCACACGTGGAACAGACAACATAACCACCTATCAGAATGTATCTGTGACAAGTGAAGCTAGAGACATGGGCGTAGGAGCCATTATAAATGGCGACATGCCCCCCCCCCCACCCCCACAAATTATATTTTGCATTGATTGCCTGCCTGTCTCCGCCGATTTCAGAGTTCGGCAGTAGCCTAGTCAAACCATAATTGGCCCGCTCAACTGTTTGTCTTTTGCGCCTTGAGAGAGCCAACTTTCTGTCACTGCAAGGTAAAGAGCAAAACCTGGTATGGATTTTCAGAGAGGTGGCTACACTCATGCAATGAATGCGGAATGGATTCATTTGGAGATGTGATTCGTCTCTGTCCTCAGGTGATTGATCCCTCTGGATGGTTATGGACAGACTTCTCACAACCTAGATTTTTTACCACTTTCTCTTTGAGGTAGGAAATCATAACTAATACAACCCATGAAATAGCCGATCGCTTCCGGATTGATCATCAATTTTGTTGTAGAATTAATTATTAAGCCTATGAAACTGTCAAATAAGTGTCATTGCTTCGTGTCCATAAACGAGTTAATGGTACGGTAACATTAGTCAAAATGTTCAGAGAGGTGAGCATCCTCCGTGTTTTTTAAGAGGAAGAAGAGAGGATGGCCAGCAGGTCATACTACTTACATTTACATTTAAGCATTTAGTAGACGCTTTTATCCAAAGCAACTTACAATTAGTAGCCTACATTTGTTAACAGCATTACGTAACTAGGTTACTTCACCTCTCTTAATACTTACAACCACACTAACTAGCAGGCCTACATTCTATTCTGAAAAGTCACCAGAAATTTGCATTCAAGTGCTTTATTTCAAAATAAAAATTAATATGAGGAGCAGGAGCATTCAAAATCACTGCTACCCTTGTGAAATGTTGTTATTATTGGTGTTACAAAGCTTCTCAGACCCAGGGCCTTTAGGCAGGTTAAGGCTGGGCTGAGGACAGGATATTAACAACGAATATTGGCACATAGCAGGTAAATCAGTTGGCTTCTGTCGTATATTTTGGCCGATATATTGACATAAATAATGGTTGAAAAGAGAATCGGTGGTTTAGTTGAAGATGAACATCAAACGTTTTTCAGTGTAAACAGGTTTAATACTTTTATTTGGAAACTTCTCATTATTAACAATATTTAAGGGATGCTTCCACTTGCACTAAAACGAATATCGGTGGCAGATATATTGTTATCAGAAAACGTTTGACTTAGGGACATCGGAACTATATAGGCCTATATATATATATATATATATATATATATATATATATATAATCCGTATGTCGGGCTCTAATCGGGAAACAATGCCAGTTGCTTGCTTGGCTTAATCTGCCGCTTATTCGTTTGCATAAAAGATCATAGAAAGCTACTTACCTTGGTTTTCAGCTGAGACATAGTCAACAATGTATCTTTCTGAAGCAGAAGAACAAGGTCTTTATACATGGAGCGCTGCACTAGGGAACCAACAATCCCCATTACAAATAAAAAGCTTAATTTAACTTAATAGTTAAATATTAGGCTATACATTTCAAAATCAGCAATCGCTTGCTCTCACCTGAGGCACCAAGAATAACCACAAACTTGTTGTGCAGAAGCTTACTGACTTGACGGTGTGTAACATATGCATCCGCCATGGCCGTAGACTTAAAACTATGCTTGATAATTTTGTTTTCCCTTTTATTGATGAAATTACACTTTCACTTAAGTTTACTTTCTTACAGACCAAATACTTTTTTTGGGCTTCCTGACGCTCTCTTTGTCCAACCGCTAAAACATCAACGTAGCCTACTTCCGCAAGAACGGAGCCCTCGCGTTGATTCATCAAAGCACCCGGACCATTTGACCTTCAGTTGACCGACAATTACTTGCATTACTTATTTTGGCCACAAGGCAGGATGCACCCACATTTGTCAATATCTTCAATATAGTCCAAGTTTGTGCAAGACTGTAGACAGTATACAATTATCCTACGCTATACAGACATACCAGAGACAGAGAAACTATTTGTTTTGGTGAAATACAGTACATAAAAGAAACTGCACTGTCATTTACATGAATACTCTTACCTCTATAGTCCAGCTTAATCAATATATATATTAGCGCTTCCTCAACCAGAAAGCTGAGGAACATTATCATATAAAACTACCCTAGACCATAGGAGTAAATTAAGTTGCATGTTATTTATAATAACATGTCTCATGTCAATGTGAATGTCTGGCCTACTAACAGCAACTGGATGCTTTCTGGATGTTATCAAAACTGTCAATACTGGGGGTGTGTGTTGCCAACTTGCCACACCAGCTTAGTTGTAAGGGGCTGTCCAGTCCAGTCCAAAATCTATGTCAAGCCTGATGCCCGAGAGACCAAATTTGTCACTGTCGTTGCAGCTAACAATCTGACGGCCGCGGGAAATGAACTGCCCAGTGGCAGTTAGTTCTGCTCTGTAGAGCAATCCTGAGCCCTACTACTGCAAACAGAAGCGCAACTAATATAGCGACCTCAACGGTGTTGTCAGCTTTCAGTGTAACCACTGGTCTACAACCAAGCCTAAAAGGCCCTCCAGCACGACAGTTGAGATTGTTGAGCGAAAGCGATTGAAGTAATCCCTGTCCACATCCATATCAATTTATAAGACCCTCCATTGAACATCCATCACAAAATGGCCCTATGCTCCACGTTGTGGAAAAGATAGTATTTATTGAAAATAGCAATTCTCAATTTCTTTTTCCAGGCCTATACAAGGGTACTCCTGACAACATCAACATCCTCACAACAAGAAAATAGGAGCCGCTAACTGCATCACAAACGTCTTGTCCCGGTCTGAAGTTAATATGATGTCACCAATACAGTTTAAAAGAAAGGACATAGAATAATGTAGAACCCATGCATGTGTTTTAATTGAATAGCTTTAGTATAAATCAGAATGTTGTCCAAGCAGACCAGTTGAGAGACAACATTTTAAGCAACTTGCTGAAGAGGCAGCGAAATGTCACTAGTTTTCCCCTGTAAATTCTCCTTTCATTGGTGTGGATCTCTGAAGCTACGCAGGATGTATTTATACACAACCGTCGGGGAGCGGCGGCGGCGGCAGAGAGCTTGATTTATAGACAGCGACCGCATTAAAGCTCTTGCGCTTTTCATTTGGGTCACGTCTGCTCTCTGGTGCAGAATTCACCCCGTTTGTTTGGGCGCCGGGCACCCCGGTAATGGGTTAGAAAAACGTCTACATCGATATATCTCCGAACGAGTGCCATTCCTCCTCGCTGTCCAATACCGTTCCACTCGAACCGCGGACTCTCCGAATGCATTAGGCCTACTCGCTAGGGAGCGCCGAGTAGCATCGCACCGATATCTCTCAAGCAGTGTTTCCTTGGTCTATCCTCCAGCTACTACAAAGGTCACTTTGAGCACTCCTGGGAATCGATAGGAGCCTCCAATGGCAAAGGTCAACCGGAGTAAAAACCAATCATGTGCTCAGTTAAGAAACGCCACTGATTACTGGGATGTTGTCAATGTAAGGAATTTACCACCACACAGGGCCACACAGAGTGGTTGTAGGGAGTCCAAACCCCCTCCCTAACCCAAAGTAGCCATGTTCATGAGTGGCTGTCAACCGGGATCAATGGTTTTCCCGCTCCAATATACCTTTGTGACCCAGAACGTCTAACTGTTCCGGAGGGTGCAGTTTCATAACAAACTCTGTCAGCCAACCCCCAAGCAAAAACTATTCCACTATCTGTATGCACCCAATCAGAGATACCCACCCTCACAACACATTACCATGCCTTGTTGGTAGGAAAATCAAATATTGCAGTGACTTGGCTTGTAATGACCTAATTGTAGTGGAGTAAAGCCCTTTTGAATTGGCCGTGAACTGCACTGAACAATTAGAAGCTGTGAGACAGACAAAACAAACAAAACAAAGCCCGTTCTGGCATCAGAGCTCACAGGAAACACTAAGTTGTTCAAACGAACCCTCTGTGCAGCGCTGGAGGTGATTGTTGGGTTTTAATCAAGCAGAACTACATAGGCCCTTCGGCAAAGACCTTGGTTAGCCAAAACAACAACGTTTGCTGTTTTCAAAGTGTATTCTTCCAATTTGTTCCAAGCAAATCAGCTATATAATATGAAACAGAAGAGAATGGCATTAATTTTAATGAGATCTGTCATTTGTGCCGTCTTTTAAAGACTCAGACCCTATTGCTACAGAATAAAATTACATACAGATCTGTTCCATTCTTTAATTCTGATGTTATTTATTTATTTTGTATTTATTTAAGGCACATTTCAGTTTGTGTATGAAATCACCTTTGTGGTTGAGATCAGCCAACCAAAATGGAGTAACCCGCACCCCTCTCTACTCCTCCCCCATACCGCACTCTTAGGCTCACATCTTCTCAAACACATAGACAGCGATTACGGTTCTGGGAGTGGTATAACACAATTGACCTTTAACTGCATGGCTACAATTATTTACAAGTAATTCCATTTTACGCAATGAAAGAAACTATGAAAGAGACCAAATGTCAGTTTTGTAAAAATGATTTATGTAACAATTCAAAAGTCGTACAGACATCAAAAGACATTAAATTCAACAACACTGAGTGGGGGGTGTGTTCTGCATGACTCAAGGGTTGATCAAGTATTCCACAATGTAAACAGTGCTGAACAAAGGCTGCTGTCATCAACCGGCACGTTACTGTACCTCCAAATACACATTTAGCCATTCCTTATGTAACGCAATAAATTATTAACCTGTAAAAAATATGGAGCTAACCTTTTGTTAAAATGTAAAACTACATTTATTTTAAAATATTCAGAACACACCCCAGATATGAAGACCTCTTTGGCACATAACATAAATCATAAAGACATGATACAGAATAGACTTGTAAACAAACGACAATGGTTACAAAATCTAGCGCTTTTTTTTTTTTTTTTTACACAAGAACGTAAACAAACAATAATCGACAAATTATAATAATTATAATTCAAAAAACACACACACATAAAACATTTGGCAATGTAACCGCCCCCCAGCAGTAACGTATGTCTTAGTCTGCAAGGCCTCCGTGCAAAACCGCGTCATTGTAGCTAATGCTAGCGTGCGCTGGGGGAGGGGTGGGGGTGGGTGCCCGGGGGAGTAGGGAGGGCAGGGTCTTGGGGGGAATGATTCTGGTCAGGCAGGGCCAGGGACTGTTACAGTGGCCTCGTGTACGGTTCACGCCTCCCTTGTCCTCTGTTGGCATGCGAGACAGCTCTGCCGTGCACCAGCGTTCCACCAACAAGGTCTCTTTAGTGCAAATAGGCTGTCTGCCACTAGTGCCTCCTCGCAGGGGAGGCGGGAGAGGTGTAGAGGGCTCCCAAGGTCATTTTCGGAATGTCGGCAAGGCTGTGTTTAGTTTGGCTCCTGGGATGGGCCTGTGAGAGGAAGGAGAAGGGTAAATTAAACAGTAAGAGTCTCGGAAACACAAGTGTCAGCCATTGTGCGGGGGTGGGGAGGGGGGTACTTGTAAACCGCGATGCAGAGTATTGCCTCTTTCATTGTGCCAGCAAACCGCTACGCCAGAAGCCGGCGCTGAGTCGAAAAATCAATGGGGATTTGAGTTTTCCATTGGCCAGAGATAATGCCACAAGAAAAAAAGAGTAGTTAGTACCGTATCTATCTATCAGGCCAGTGACAGAAGGACAGAAACTATAACGCTTGAACACAGTGAATACATCTCACTACCGCACATACCGGTGACAGAACAAAGCTGTGACCCTGCCTCCGAAGAAACCAAGTACAAGCCCCTGCTTTGCCACACAAGAAAGACTGAAAACTGACTTACAACTGTAAAAAAATATGTGTGCTTGGCAGTCTACAGCTACAGTATAAGTCTATAGCTCAACAATGACTACAGTACAGAGGGGTGGGTGGCAAGGAATGTTTATCAGGCTGAGGGTTGCAAGGGGCTAAGCAACCCCCATACATGTACACAGAGATAGAATCAAAAGAGGATTCAATATTCTTGATAAGCCTTCCAATATACTTTTAGAGGAAAGCTAATAAAATGACCATTAAACTAGGATTACAATCTTGTTTAGCGGCCCAAAATAACTAAAAACATACAAAAGAATGGTGAAGCAGTGCATTTACCGTAGCAATTGCTGATATTACTAAGAAAAATATACCTCACAAGGTCAATTTGAATGAATGGATGGTTTGGGACAGGGTCGATTAATCACCGTAGAGTGAAGAAGCGTTGTGTGTGTGAAAACAGTGTGTGAATACACACTGTGTATTCTATCTCGCCTTGCTCGCCATTCAATACAACGTACAGCGATGGCCTTAGGCGGGTTGATTCAACACCGCCTTGTCTTCGGCTCCTTCAAGGCTGTGGTTGAAAAGTGTTGGCTGTGCTGTAATCCATTTTATCTACTTTGCGCTAGCTAGCTTTGCTCACCTGAGTACTTTGAGGGGGGGGATGGCGGAGACCTTCCCCACCGGCTTGGGGCCGGCGGCCGGGGGCATCATGACCAGCAGGCCGTTGGAGGATTGAGAGGAGGGTGGAGCCCGCGCCGGGCTCATCGCAGGCAGGCCTCCTCTGGCCGGGCTGAGTGGGAGGGGCCTCTGGGGTGGGAAGGGGGAGTGTCTCGGCTGCAGCTCTGACACCAACTGAACAGGAAGGGAGAAAAAGGGCGGGAAAAGGACTGAGGTCAAATCCTGAGGTCAAATCTCACAAAGAATGTGGCATCAAAGTCGCCCAAGTACCAGATGAAAACATTACCACTTCTGACAAAACCCCCGACATGAAGAAAAAATACACTTGGCACAAACAAGAGAAAAGCAATATAAGATTCAAAAGCTAAATCTAATTTGAGAACATTTTACACATCAGAGAGAAGCAGGGTGGGTCGCAGGAGAAAATCGATAGGATAGCAATCAGATAAAAACATATATCTTTCATTTTATTATATCGTTATTCTTCTGCTTCTTCATCCATGTCCAAAAGAGCCGTCATAAATCTCAAAAGTAGTGTACTGGAGAGAACCCAACAGAGTCCCCCGCGGTTATCGGAGCATTTAATTAGAGTTTCCTATTGTAAAAAGTGTGTGTGTGTGTGTGTGTGTGTGTGTGTGTGTGTGTGTGTGTGTGTGTGTGTTTGTGTGTCTGTGTGTGTGTGAGTGTGTGTGAGTGTGTTTTTGAATTTTGCAGAGGATCACTTTGCTGAACAGATATGTTTCATTAGTTT
>JAODLI010055272.1:0-15897 GCA_027575585.1 Percopsis omiscomaycus | reverse complement strand
TCTCTCTCTCTCTCTCTCTCTCTCTGTTTATATATATAAATATCTACTGCAAATATGATAATTTTTTAGATCGGATGAAGAAGTTAGGACACACATTTGGCACACCTACTCACTAAAAGGTGTTTTTACTATGGGTTTACTATGGGTTAAATTGGACTGTTTCCTGGATTGTAGAATAATAGTGAAGATATCAGACCTATGCACCAACACATACAGAATTATGCAGTAACCAAAAAAGTGTTAAGCAAATCCAAATCTATTTGTATTATTCTACATTATTCACTGTCTGTCCCCCGTCTGTCCCCCGTCTTGATGAGGTAGGCGTGGGCCTACTGCAGAGCACATGTGTGCCGTCACGTTGCGACTGCCCTCTAGGTGGCACTGTGACGTCAGGCGACGTCAGGCGACGCCCGGCGACGCCCGGCGACGCCCGGCGACGCCCGTCGACGCCCGGCACGTGGAGCCCAACCAGGCCTGAGTCACCCAGGCTTCTGATCCGGCGTCATGACACACCTATGGCGCTCTGCCGCCCTCTCCCCATCACCCCCCGAACCCCTCTGGGGATGTTACATCACCTGATTTACAGCCGAGAGAAAGGCTGGAGACCTGGAAACAGAGAGCTACACGCTGTGTTTCTGGTATAACATTTCAAATGACATTGCACGTGGCTGGCGCCATAGCAACCGCTACAGTTTCTATGCTTTTTGGGGGCAGGGTAATCTCCCAGCTGGAAGGTCCTGGGTCCAAACCCAGGACCTGTAAGGATCCTTGAGCAACATGTCTGACCTCTACCTGCTCCATGTAATGGTTATAATTGCACTTAATGTAATTGCCTGATTCTTTAATCCTTTCATCTAGTTATTTGGGTTCAGTTGAGCGCTGAACGCCTCAAAGAGGGACCCGTGTCTCGCCCGTGCGTACGTACGGACCTATTGGTGCCAGACAGGAAACAGCCATTCGCTCATCTCTCCTGGGAGGGTCGTGTGGGCTCACACCGGGAACACCCCTGCATGAAGCGTTGTGGATTTCCCCCGCCAGGCCCGGTTCCTGGGATTCTAGAGCTTGTCATCTGTTGGAAGGAGGAACGGTCAACGGGAAATAAAAGTCCCATTACTCGGACCAGTAAGGTTCTCCATGACACATCTTGAGCACATTGTTCTTGTTGTTCATCTTTAATATCTGCCATCTAAAACGGTGAAGGAATTTCCAGAAAGGGCTCTGAAACTTTGCACCTTTAAATGCGATGTAGCAATGTAGAACTTTCTCTATATAAATAAATATCTTTTTCGCTACTATGTATCGCCAATTGCATTAATGCAAGGATGATTTAGCCTATACCTAAAAGCCTTTATGCTAGATTGAGCAGCACATTGCTAGTAATGCATTTTATGTCCAGAAGATCAGAACTACATAATATAATAACAAGTATAAGCGCCCCTACAAGCCAACGTGCTCCCCATATGCTGTTTGCTTTGTGTTTGTTGTTATAATATTATATCCCCCACCAAACAGACCTGACTATAACCATTCCAACCATTTATCTGTCCTAATATATTTCTGTCAAGTGATCTGGCTCCGTTGAATGAAGGAACGGGTGATTTATTTGACCGTGTGCGACATGAAGAAATATAGATGTAGATCTTTGCACCAGATTTTAAGGAAGCAAGCTGTTGATCTGCCGGGAACGTGCACTACTGACACGGACACACACACACACGCACACACACGCACGCACGCACGCACACACACACACACGCACACACACACACACACACGCACACACACACACATCTATTTAATCTGGCGTGGAAATAGCTGGACTAACTCCCTGTACTGTGTGAGCTCATCGAGGTTAGTGTTCATGAGATGCCAAAATGGTCTCTCACTACATTCTACACAGACAACATAAGCCGGCACAACCACGCCACACCACCGCTTTTAACTGGCTGGTGTGTAAACGACTGCGATTTGTGAAAAGTGATATTGTCATATTGTTCGGTTCTGTGTTTGATATCAATTTTCTTGATATCAAAATTCGCTGAAATTTGATATCAAGTTTCCCAAGTTTAATATCAAATTTCACTCTCCGGAATCGCGTGGGGGTCCTATATAGGGGGGTCCTATATAGGGGGTTCCTATATATAGCATGCCTTCATGTGACGTGTAGACCTGCTATATATATATGTAGGCGTGGTATGCCTGGTAGTCTTGGTCACAGTGGTCACAACACCCTGGTGTAAGCTCTCCAACTGTTTGCTAAATGTAAATAATGTATTATTATACTGCGGTTATATAGAATATCACAAATTATAACTTCAGCCCACGTACAAAACTACAGTATACCTGCTTTTGTAGGCCTAAAGCCCAAAACGGACTCCATATCCCACACTCACCTCATTGTTACAGACCTCATAACAGTGGACTATGAGCGATAACCAGCATGTGATCTTACATCTCTTATCAGAACATGGTATGTCCTTTTCCCTTCTGAAAAGATATATAAGATCATTTCCTATTATTTATTATATAATGCTGTGGGTTTTATAATTGAGCAGATAATGTTATTAAAAACAAACTTAAAATCAATCAATAAATAAATATAAATGGCTTCTGACAACATTTGTAAGCTCATAGGCAATACGTTATTACTCATATTCCATATCCTGCGTTTGAGAAAAATGAATGTTGAAACATCTTCCCCCATGTGTCCAGCAAACATGGATGACACACTAAAACTGAAAACAAAAGAAAATTAGTCAAACTGAATAACCAGCATAGAGACATGAACAAGCAGAATAGGTCATAAATGGTCACTCGTCATGGAGTCTGTATGCGACACGGTGCTCTAAGTATCAGCGCTCTAAAAGTTGGATTTAAAGTTCTCCAGGAAACATTTTCAATATGTACTGGCAGCAGCGTGCAATAATAATAATGAAAAACCTGACCCAGAAAATGATATAGTTAGCACATTCTGTAGAGGCACTCTCTCTGTCTTTCTCTCTCTCTCTCTCTCTCTCTCTCTCTCTCTCTCTGTCTCTCTCTCTCTCTCTCTCTCACACTCACACACACACAAACGCACACATACAAAGACAAATACACAAATAGAAGATGAGACAATTCTCTGGCTTCTTGTCCTTCGACTCCGAGGAGCTTGAGTCTTCATTACAAGAGAAACCCCTTTGTCTTTATTTCTTTTGTACTATTTCATATAAAAAAGGCTCCTAAGGCTCGTCAACACAAGGGGGGGGGGGGTTGGCGATCATTTTTCTCTGCCCTGGCTCCAACACATGGGCCCCTCTGAAGTCAGCCCGGTGGTCACAAATAATGGTGTACCATGGGACCTTTATCAACTCTGCCAACAAATTGGCCACGGGGAGTTTGCGCAGTAAATTCCTTTGTAGCGTCTCGTCTCTGTGTCTCTTCATGTTGTCACAATCTGTGAATCCGCTGTCCGCTGGGCCAGATAACAGCCGTTTAAAGGCACACCACTCCACCCAGCCCTCGAATGAATCTTGTTTTGGGTTGGAGTGTTAGCGACGGACTCTGAGTGGAGCTCCACTTTAGCCATTCATGTATTTTCAATGTCAAACAATGTCTTTCTGTGCAGTGCTAGGGGGCTTGGGCAGGATTTAATATGATTCCAGCTAGTCTTTGATGTAATTGAAGCCTACAGGGAGATAATTTTTCCCACTAAGCACCACGGTCCCCTCTATCAGAGAGCTTCAGATGTCAGACGAGCTCTTTGAGCTTCACTGGAGCTCTTGTAGAGAACAAATTGAGTGTCTTGTATGGGCCGGGCCTTCGCACGAACTGCACAGCCCCACAGTTTGAAGGTAGAAACAAAACAAAAAGCAAAATAAATAATTGCTGGTGAAAACAGCAAAACAAAAACGAGTTACAGATGCACTTCTGCCATGTTTGGAAGCAAGTTAAGATTCAAATATTTTTTTCCAGATCACTGATGTATGCAAAGATTGCCGAGGACACACTTTGTTTTGGAACATTACTTTAATGCGTTTGTTTACCTGGCATGGTAATGTAATGGAACAACACTCGGTTGTAAGCAGAGAAATGGATGGACAGCAAACTGACACTGGAAAGTGGGTCCAAAGCTCTCAGCTCTCACCCCATTCCCTTTTCTCCAGAAATGCACATTCATTTAATGTGATGTCTGAGTTTCAAAGCCCTGCTGGCATGAGTCGGACAATAGGAATGCCCCCCCATTACAACGTTGGGCTGTCCTACAGTATGGTCAAATGATCCTGCTGACCGAACGAAACGTCATCAAATCTCTGTTAATAGGAATCGTGTCCGCTGCTGGACCTCCAGAAGCAACGCATGCTGTGTGAAATGATTTAAAAATGAATTAATTAATTAATTAATTAAGTAAACAACGTAGCTGCAAGTTTATTTCAGCAGTTTTAAAGTTTATTGAACCAAAAAAGTTGTTCATAGCTTGCATCACAAAAAAATCTAATATTCACATCAATACTTTTATTACTTACTTTTAATTATTATTATTCTAGTAAAAACATTGTAATAATATCAAGCGATTTCTTTTTAAACAACTGGTTTATGGCGTCACCAAAACACCATGACTTACTGTATGACACAAGTGTGAATGGAGAACTTGAGCTATTTGTAGGCTTTCAGCCTCTCCCAACCCCCCTACAGTCATACTCTAGTTGTAGACCAATCATGCTTATTCTAATTAGTTTGCCCAAAATGCACACGGCATAAAGAAGATGTGCTCCATGGATACAAGAGTGAAGAAGGGGTTGTGCAGATGGAGGTAGACTCACAGTGAGGAAACATCTGGTCTCTGACAGCTTACTGGGTTGGTTCACGCTGATGAAATGGTGTGTACACCATCGTGCACGGTCCTGTCTGTTTTAATAAACACGTGCAGTTTTATTTGACAAAAGCGTTCCTGGCTTTTCCTGAGCATGTCATGCTCAGCAAGTCTGCACGCCTGTGTGGAACTACAGTGTACGTGTGCCAAGTGTAGGCACTGAATGAAACAGATCAAGTGGCTCCCACGAGAACGGTCAAGTTAAATATTAATAAACATTGCAGTAGAAACTCATTCGCATACATAAAATGGAATATTATTCGCAATTAGTGACTCTCCAAACTGACTCTGTCTCGGTTCATTGCAGGGATAGTCGTGCAATTAGAGCAGGTCTTTCAAGTTATTATACATTTCGTATAATTAAAACCACAGTTTATGTAAGCCGTACAGACCTGATAGGGCTGTAAACCACGGTGGTGAAGAAGATGGAGACTGTTCCGCTGAAGTCAAGGGAGAAAGGCATTTCTTTATACCAGAGTTGTTTGAGTCAAGTCACAAACTGCAATTTGATCCCTGTCAGGCTTTCTTGGTGTTTGGTAGAAGAATCAGAAATATCTGCTTCCCTTGTCTGATGTGGTTGTCCGTTCAGAATCATTTAACTTCATATTTATATTAGAAAAGCTACACAAAGTCATGCATGATAAGGTCATAATAATCATAATATAGCACTCCAAACCTTGAAACAGGTAATGCAGCATAATGTCTTTAAAATGTTAGTTAGTTAGGCAGAGTTGGCTGAAAGGTATTTACAAAGTATGAAGCCAGTGTCCTTATAACCTCACCAAGGTCAATTCCTGAATAAATAGGATTCTGATTCTGATAAACGTGATGCTGTGTAAGGTAACAACAGGTTTCCTACTCCTAAACCCTGTTCTGATGGCTTTCAACTCGGCGTCTTTCTCTGAAGTTTTCTATTATCAAGCACAAAGGACAAGAGAGTTTCCAAGGTGGTTAAAAACGTGGCCAATATTTCTCAGCCTGAACTTTTGTCTTTCAACTAAAGCCTTTATTTCCTTCATTATTAGCCAAAACACACACAAGACTGAAACATACTCCTCTCCCAGCTCTCAATGTACTGGGATTGTATAATTTTGTAATGACAGCATAATTACCTGTGCCTAGCTGCACAGTGTGAACCAGACCACATTCAATGCCCTGGATAATGAGTAGAGATACAAATCACTAGATCAGTTCCCGCCCCTTTGAAGAGAAAGAGAAGTGAGCATTAACGTAATAGCGACAAGAGGTGGCAAGCCGTGTCCGTTCAGATGGAGGTGATCGTGAGGTCAGGAGGTTGATGATAAAGTCTCCATTAGCCAGGCGACAGAGTCTGGCTCGTAATTAGAGTTCCCAGGAGGTTATCGCCAATGCGTGAGACAAAAGGCTGACCTTGGGGGGGCTTTTCTGCATCAGTACAAAGGGGAATGTGAGTCCTGGAAGCCTACGATAAGTTTAGACTTTAGGATTGGTGTGCTGTCACGTCGTTTCGTGCTAACGGGCTCTAGGTAATTGTCTCAGGCAAACGGACTTTGATGGAAGTTCGGTGTTCGGCTCTTTTATCGGGACAAATCTTCTTACTTTTAACCTCACCTGACGCGAGCACGCCTTGCCGTGCGGCGTCCAATACTTGGCTGTGCTTTTTAACAGTTGTTTATTTCCTCTGCTAGTGTTGGTATCTTAGCATCCCACGGCAGCTCAGCAGACAGCCACTGCAGATGCATTCAGGCATGCTCAGGCGGCCATCTAAAGACAGCAAGGCCACGCTGGTTTCCCCTCCCACTCAGCGTGTCTTCATGGTGTTGATGTCACTGGATGGTTGTCACGGCGCCAGGCCGCGCCACTGAAGTGGGCGCTGGGTCACATCTGAGCCAAATTAGACATAATGAACTAGCATGATGTCCAGAACCCAGCCAACTGCTTCTTCATGTATCAAATGGACACCAGGTCAGTTTTGTCACGGCCTTTCTTCTCTTGACTCACTAAATACCCATTGAACAGAAGCAGGCATAATGGATTATATAGTGGCTAAAACAAAGGCCCCATTGAGGCAGGACTCTATCAAAGCAGGTTTACATGAGGATGCAGTGTTCCCAAAGACCACAGAGGGAAAGAAGTCTAAAGGTTCCCCTCGACGCTTGGACGTGCGAGCAGGAAGCATCGATGAAAGTGAATAGTTTAATGCTGAACTCGTTTGGAGAGCCTCGGGTTGCAGCGCGCTGGGCTTGGCCATGGCGCTGGGAGGTTTTTGGTGTTGGAGACCGGTCACTTAGCAACAGCACCTTGCGGCAGCCTCCGAATGCGGAGGAAGTCCCCCCGCTGGTAACGCGAGAGCAGACGTCAATATAACAGGGGTTGCTCATTTCACAACTAAACAAACACCCGGAGGGCTTTTATTCATGATTGCAGTCTTTAAATGTATTAAAAGAAAAAACTCTGCTAGATGTTGCGGTATTAAACTATTCAAAGGGGAAAGTAAAGCTTGATTTAGGGCTTTTAATCATTAGACCTCGCTACAGGGACATGAAAGGGACCAATGTACTGCCATCTTGTTTCTTTTTCCCACCATTTTGACAGCTAGTTCACTTGTCATCCCTGCCTATGGAGAACACTTTACCCCCTCCCCTCGCCGGTCTGCACAGTGGGCTGAGGAACTCATGAACAATAACCTACCAAGAGATCCTGTTCCCATATCAAACCTCTTTAAGAAAATGGGAAACTGACACCGCAAGTTTGACACCAAATATAATGCAAATAGGCCGTGAATGACTGGACTTCATAGTTACTGCCTGGAGCTAATGGCTACTCAAGGACCAGTCCACAAAGCAAAAGGCCGTTTTATATAGTTAGAACAGAGCAGAGCCTGTCCGAAAGATAACATTCCATATAATGCCCGGGGTCTTCCTCATGTCCAGAAATGAAGTTGTTTAATAATTTGTGGAACACAAGATCCCAAAAAACATGAAATGAATGTAAAACGTGGATACATAAGTATAGCAGAGGGTGACCGTAGATTTACAAGGTATTTAATGTGGCTTATAGACTCTATGCCGAAAAAGCCCTTTTATTCTCCAACACAGACTTAAGACGCGTCTCAAGTGCTACTATTCCGCTCAATTCTTTGGTATGCTATTACCAGGTCAATGTCCCCTCCTAAACATGGTACCGTTCCCTGCAGCGAGAACTTCTCTGACTCCATAACACCGAACCATGTGATTGACCAGCTCCTTTAAATATGGTCTCAGTGAGTCTTGCACATATAGTGGAGCCTTCAAAACACAATAAATCACAATATTGGATAGCTTTACAATGCTGCTGATGGGTACAATACAGATTGTGAGAATACTACACCAAGTCAGTTGAATATACCATTATTCAGACAACAACTTAGTTTACCCCATCATGAAAGGGTGGCAATACCAGCCAGAGGTACCATTATGCATGGTATCTCTGGCTGGAGTGATTTGGATCATTATAGGGTTGGGCTATTAACCTGTTTATTACTTAACTGGTTAGCATGCAATACCGTTCACTGCCACTGGGAGTAATCACAGTTTGTAGTGACTTTGTAGTACGTGCTATAACAGTTACCAGGCCTCTAGAGTGTGCTATAGTCCCAAAACATCCCATCCTAGCCACTTGGACAACATTTTACTGTATACTTTTCTTTTGTCATGTTTTATCTATAAGTTCGAAAGTATAATCGTTCTAATTTGATAAAATAATTATTTAAAGCATTTATGTAAGTAGAGCTTATGGTAAAGAGCTAGCATAGATAGTAGAATGAACATAATTGAATCAACCTATCTTAGTGTACAGGAATTCCTACCTAGTAGACCAATGAAAGGCGCTTTAAAGTTGGGTACATTTACATTTACTGGGGCAGGATAGTCTAGTGGTCTAGTGGTCTAGTGGTCTAGTGACTCCCAGCCGGAAGGTCGTGGGTTTAAACCCCGGAGGTGGCCTACCTGTAAGCGTCCTTGAGCCTTGAGCAAGATGCCTAACCCCTACCTGCTCCATGTAACGTACTAATTGTAAGTCGCTTTGGATAAAAGTGTCTGCTAAATGCTATAAATGTAAAATAAATGTACAGAAATGTAAAAAACGTCTAATGACCCTAGATGGAAACCCAACACTGGTGTACAATCCACTTTATGTTAGAAGGGTTGGCCTTCGGGCGACGACTGTAGACATTTAAATTCTACCTGGCACTCTAGTAAACCTCATCAGTCTCGCGTGTCAACAGTGCAACGTCTTATTAAGAAAACACTGCATGGCAGACATGTGTTTGTCGTTATGCGAACGCTCACCCAAGGCTTAACCGCTCTCCTCCAGTGTTCACTGTAGATATCCAACATTAGACTTCCTGTCTGTTTGACGTAGACCCACCCTTGTGACCATGTCTTCATTTCCTGCCCATCTGAAATACATTGGATATAATGGCACCTCCACAACAGATCAAACAGTGATATTTTGTTATGGCCCAAAATTAGGATGGCTCTTTGAAAGTGGTAGATTGTGTTCACTTTGATTAATCATTGATGAAAATTGATGGTGCGTCTGTGTCTAAATAATACCATTTGATGCTATAGTACTTTGTTGTGGTGCTTAGTTATAGATGCATGTGTGATTCCCGCTAAAAAAAATTCACCACCTCTGGAATCGGAAAATAAATTGGTAAACCATTTCCTGTGAAAGTTCACATTGTAATACTGTTGTTTTTCACTGAGACGGTGTAAGACAATTTTAAACAAAAGCAGATATCGGTACAGCTTTCAGTGTATGGAGTTTTATCCCTGTCTTGTTTGGCCGTACACACAAAAATCTCAAAGATCCACTGCCAATTTCTAGTGGTTTGGCACGAGGATTGCATTTGGGACCATATCTAAATAACTGCAGACACTTTCGAACATTTGAAGGGCACGGTCTGTGATTCACTGCCCCCCCTGAGCTGCGGGTGTTCTGTTTGCGCGTAGCGTTGATAAGGCTTTTATAGTATCTTCAGGGGCTCTTTCGAACTGACGAATTTGCCCCAGCTTGGGGTACATTGGGGGGTTGGGGGGGGGGGGTTTGCTCTGTCAATACTAGGGAGTGCCTGGGACCCTGGCTCTTCAGCAATAGCTGCCAGGCCCTTTCGGATAATCAGGCGGGGAGCAGTCACATTTGTAGAAATGGCGTCTGAGAGTCGACTAGTTTCGCGATGTCCTGGCACCGCACAGCAGCAGAGGGGCTTCAGCGAGCTAATCTGTGTCTGTGTGCATTTCTTAGCATGATAATGTTATATTCCATGCGGATTGTTTAACTCCATTACGTCTGGGCAACACTGTAATTCCTTCACCATGAGTTTGGTGAGCCAATCGAAGGACAGTTTATCTTCTTGATTGAAGAGACACACAGTGTGATGTCTATGGCCGTAAAGTGTGTGTATGTGTATGTGTATTGTGGGGCTTTTCCCTGGAGATCTTTGAGAACACTGGAGAACACAGGAATTCTGGACCACACTGCCGCGTTGACGGCAGAACGAGCCACAGAGCTTGATTGCCGTTCTCTGCAAGGACGGGGACTGGGCACCGAAATGAAGTCCGACCACAAGATTAAGCCGACAGCAGATAATCGTCCACAGTGGGTATCAAGTGCTGGGGTAAACATTTAGAAGAGTCAGGACATGCTCTCTGAGGTTCTGAAATGTCTGTGTGTGTTTGTGTGTGTTTAGTTAGCGTGGGGGAATTTAGATAGGTATCAGTAGAATCATGGACACAGAAGCCCCAGACCCTTAATGTACTCAGAGGTGTGTATGGTAACCAAAACACATTTGAATAGTTTCAAGTGCATTTTGTGTTGGCGGCAATGAATGAGGACTTTGTTCAGGTTCAGAGAGAAGCCAGTAAAACATTTAAACATCAACAGACCATGCGTACGTGTACTGTGGCATAAATTCAAGCCATCAACACGCCTAACAGCCTAACAGCCACAAACAATGCCACGCCTACAATAAGAGAAACCCCAGACACACATTGTGTAAGGTACCGTATAGATCCTGTGTTGATAACGCATGTGTCCATAGTTCTGTCCCACAGTAGTGTGGTACTTTCTGCTTCAAACAGTCGCACCCTATTACAGCCTCCACTGGTGAAGGAGACGGTTGTTCTAGCCTGTTGGATTCCCCTCCCCGAGGCCATATTGACAGAGTGGATTCCCAGTGGAGGGGAACAACAGCATACGGTGCTGTGGCTCTCAGATCTCCTGGCACCTCTGTGGGGACCTGAGCTCCAGATGTGATGAAGCCTAGGTTGTCTTCCCCTCCCACAGACGCCACCCTTTGGTCTCCGCCATGTAGATCACAGTTTTGCCTACACATGTTTCCCGTCGGATCGGCACGCTGGCAAACTTGGGGATTGGCTCTTGTCTCTTGGTTTGAAGAATGCCTCATAGCTGCCCCTTCTGTTGCCTGCGTTGTAGTAACAGTCAGAGAGGAAAACCGTCAGGATTTTACTGCGCACGAGGATTAATGTTCCTTATTTTAATTGTACTTTGATGATCTTTTTGCCATCTGCTATTATTTGTTCCTTTTCCGATTGTAAATCCATTAGCCCAGGAAGTATGAGGTCTGTTGTTTTCACTTTAGTTTTTTAGTCTTTTTGAGATGTTTTTGAGGGGTTTTCAAATAATAAATCAGTTTGTTTGGTTGTGAAATAAATACTTTAGACCCTGCACAGGTAAATTAATACTAAAGTACTTAAAGGCTCATCACCTCTGGGTTAATCACCGCAGACCAGCTCCTTTGTCTGTCGATATGTCAAACCATGAAACAGTCAGGCAAACGGTAATCTGTAATGAGTCTCCGAAATGCCCAATGAACTAGTGACTTTCACAGCTGTTTTCCTGAGTCGCACCGTGAAATCCATGATTCTCCAAGACAAATGGGCTTGCAACTCAGAATGAACAAAAATGTTCATGTGATGGTGATGCATGTTCCCCATTGTCTCCTGGGGCACTGTGAATAGAGTTATTCAGTGGGCTTATGGATGTGAGCAGGGCCAGACCATGCCTTGGCCCAGAGAAGATGAGAAGCCCCTGGGCTGTGTGGAGGCTAGTCTCCACACAGCCCAAAAGCCAGATATAGTAGGAGATAGGCCCTGGTTTCAAACACAATGGTGCCTTTTTGTTTCCTGGTAAACAGACACAAAAACCCTTCTTGTGCTTGATATTATGAGACAGCAGAGTTATGGATGGTTGTGCTTATAATTAATGTAGTTGATTTTAGCCAGGTGTTCAGCATTTCAAACTTTTCTAAGGTGCTTGACTAAGGTGTAAAAGATCTGTTCAGCAGCTCCTTGCATCCAATCCCATCTGAGTAGCGGGTTGCACCATAGGCTCTCCAGATGCTGGGGTAGGAAGTGGTAGAACGCCAATAAATACATTTCCACTTTTAAAACGTTTGAGCAACTTTGTAACAGGAAGGGGCTGCGATGAAAGAGAGCTCTTGAGCCAGGTAGCAATTATAGCAAGGATGTACTCTGGGTTCTAATGTTTACTGTGAGGTAGTGCTTCACGCATGTCGGCTTTATGTAATTAACTCCTTGCAAATGTCTATTTAAAAGGAAACAGTTTTCCAAACATGCTAGTTCCACCTGGCAAAGGCTTTCAGACCAACAGGGTTGCACATCTGTTGTTAGCGGAGGAACACACCGGGTCTCACTCACTGACAGTGGAGGCTTTCGATAGGCCACCCTCAGCGTTGAATCACGTGTCACACAACTCAATGCTAATGAGGCTAGCAATACACACAGAGGAGAGGAAAGAGATTAGACCATATAGCAAACTTTTGTTTCGGAGAACAATTGAGAATAACGTCACAGCTCACACAATGTTGTTTCTATATATCTATGACTAGGTTTATGCTTACAATACACAATATGCCGCATTACTGATGTAGAATCTACCTGATTTTTTACCAACAGTGTCTCTCAGATATGATAACACTATACTAATCCAAGTTAGACACTAATCAGGTTATCAGATCAAAACTCTAATCTGACCCTTTTATAAGATTAAAATATCTCAGTTTAGGATTTGGCCCGACATGTGACACCTTCTGTTCCCCGTTTCCCCGCCAGGTTAATGGCAGTCGCGTAAAAACAACATCCTCAATCTCCTGCTGGATTTCAGCAGGGATTTGAGGACTCATTCCTTTAAAAGGAAGACCTAATCGGATAGTACAAAACAGTCCATGTCAAACCCAATCCGCGCGCAGGTACGCCAGCCGACGGGAATAACGGTGCAACTGACTTTCACTATGGCCTGCCTCTTGTGAGGGACCCTCTCTGTCTGCTGGAGGTTGTCCAACACAGACAGCAAGCACTTGGAGCAAGCACAGAAATGCAATTTGTTTACATGGAGCACACAGGCACCGCAGTGTGTTAGTGTGCGAGCCCCGCGTACAGTAGCCGAGAGACCCCATTGGGTGGTGCTCTGCAACCACTTTCCCAGGGGCAGGCTGTTAGCCCTCGTGATCTCTGACTAAGTGGCAGGTCTCCAGAACCCCCACCCCCCCCACACACACACACACACACACACACAAACACCATGGATCACGTTCTATACCATCTGTGCATCATATCCCATCATGTATCTCTCAGAGGGTGTGCTAGCCTATCCAAGCTAACACACCCTCTGTGTAATAGTGTAGCAGCTCCACTTCTTCATCACAGCAGGGGGGGAAACACCCCACAGGCAACGCATAACGTTCTTCCCTAGCTAACGTTCCAGCTAATGCTCCAGCTAATGCTCTGCCCGGAGTATCTGCTCGGCTGACTAGCGTTACGTTATCAGGTGTCGGTTGTGGGTGAAACTGTCACGCTGGCCTGGTCATGTGACAAAACAACAATCAAATAAGCCCTGAGCAATAGGTGTGTTGAGTTCTGTTCACATAGAAATGGGGGACGGGGTGCTGCACTCCGGAAAAGATGTTTCACATTTTTAACATCATTGGATGTGTAAAATCTTTTGCCGGCAGTTTAACCAATCAAATAATAATACAGTTTTTCTGAATTGCTAAAACACTAAACCCCATTCTCTGAGCCAAATGCTCTGTGCCCTAAACCCATTTGTCGAATAAATCACTTTTTTCACAAAACTCTAAAACACATTCTCACTCACAAAAACACATTTTGTACTTTGATGCACTTGCAAAATGGTAAACATGGGCGGCAAAACACAACTACAACACATTTGTCATAGTTAACACACAACTAACAACTAATTGTTCACACTTGTTGCTAATGATGTGATCAAACCAATTGTACAGACTATAAGCCAGTACAGAGCACACAGGTGGCCCAGGTGTGTATGAGGTGGTGGACAAGGAGTATGTGTAAGAGGTGATGAAGGACAAGGAGGAAGAGTATGAGGACGAGGAAGCGCAAGGACAAGTGCAAGGACAAGAACAAGGACAGCGATTTCAGATGAAATTCAGGCCACTGCGATAGACCATGTTCTTGCTTATGGAATGACAATGAGGAAAGCAGGCCAAAGACGTGACACTGAGGCAGAATTCATCTCTTATATTGACTTTGATTTTGCAGTTGCACAGCATTTTTGAGTGTACTGTATGAATGTGCTTTTCATTTGTCCTCTGGGCCTTTGCAGTAGGACTAGCGTGTTTTATACACGTTCTGAATGAAGAGACTTGTTATTTGCAGTAGTTACATGAACTGTCTGGATTTGCTCGCTCTTTGGGATTTGACGTCGCTACAGTTGGCTTACCAAAGGAGGAGGAGGAGGAGGAGGAGGAGGAGGGCAGAGGAAGCAAGGGGCTTGCTGGCTGTAGTATGAACCTGTATGGCATTAGCATTTGTCTGATGAGGCTTTGTGTGGGTGTGGTTCTGTGTGTGTTTGCTCTACAACTCATTAATTGTGTAAAATAGTTGTTTATATGATTATGATTATGATGATGATGATGATTATTATATTTATTGCATAAAAATGTAATTCAAGGTGTGTTGGTTTGCATAGCCTTTATACCCAAAAGATCCCATAACCATATTGATTATTTTTAACTAATTTAATTTAATTTAGAAACAGTTTTGTCTGCATTATTATTGCACCACCAACTTTACCAAGTCACATTGGTCGCGTTTGTACCTTGAGAATGGATTGGATTCAGATTCTGACTGCTACGTAGGACGACAACTGACTGTTAGTGTCTTACGTCACGGCCCAGATTGACAGAAGGGATCCCAGGGGGGGGAATTGATCCCAGAACCTTCCTCAGACCCAGCCCCCCCTTCAAGTCCCAGCCGGGTCACACTGGGACAGTCGCACACTGCTGGTGTAGTCCCCTGGAGCGGACAGGAAGTGGAACGCGAGCCCCCTGACGGACGTGATGACAGCTCCCCCGGTGGTGGTGTGTGCTTGAGGTTCTCAACACGGGGGTCAGGACCCCTCCAGAGGTGGTGTGAGGCATTTGGGGGGGGTCACTGGATGATTTCTATTTTTATTTCTGTATTATTGTGTTATTGATTTTTTTATCTGGTAATGTTGCATTGTGTTAATGGGGGTTATTTCTTATTTATCATTGTTATAATCAGTGTTTGCAAACAATAAACAACTATAGACTATCTGAACAAGGTGAAAGATTGTTTTTGTCATGTTAGCATTTAGAAAAACCACAAAGAATAAATGAATACTGAACAATTTTTATCTCTCAAACATTCTTCCACGAAATCTGATTATATCAAAAGAAAGTCCCATTTGTCAGTAGGTGGCGCTATTCTCTGCAGATGTGTCTTTCTTCCTCGGCTGTTTTCTGCTCGTCCTCAAACACACAATGTCTCCGTTGTCCCTCCTTCTCCAACCTCCCTCTCTCTCTCTCTCTCTCTCTCTACCAGAATCATGTCTCTCACTCTGCCATCTCATTGTTCCCCCGCTCCGCATCCCCCCGTCTCTCCCTCTCTTTCTCTCTCCCTTGTTCTTTCTTTCTACACTTTTCTTTACACACTGGAGATCTCACTCACTTTCTGCTTCCTTGTCACTGCAAAATTTTCTTC
>JAODLI010055252.1:4565-15898 GCA_027575585.1 Percopsis omiscomaycus | reverse complement strand
TGTGTGTGTGTGTGTGTGTGTGTGTGTTTTGTGTGTGTGTGCGTTTGCATGAACACACGGGACACTGTGTAAATGTCAGAGTGCCTGGGGTGACCCAAGCTCCCCTGTGAAACGCCTCGAGACGGTGAAAGAGGATCGTTTGTCTACCGTTACCTCTATTTCACTCATTCATTCACAGCCACACAAAAACCCAGCGAAACGCTACTTTTCAGCCCCAAATAACAATATTTTCAATATTGAAATAAAGTTTCTTTAATTGGTAAATACATTAAAGGGTTATAATAATGAGAATTAAGAAAATCGATCGTCATAACGATAATATGACTCTAGTATTGTACACTGCCATGTTTTAAACTTGACATTTAGGTGTCAGAGCTCCTCATTTGGTAAGGGCATTTGTGCCCCCGGCACCAGCGTAGTACGCGCCTGACAAGAGAATTAAAAGGTAGCGATGTATCGCTATCATGCACTGAAACGCCTTTGTCTTCTTCATTTCCTCTGAAAATGTGGAAATTGAGTTAACAATGCCTCATTACATTTCAGTCTAAAGCACGGGACCTTTGGGGTCTGGTGCATAGATATAGATGAGTACACTTGTTCTGTCATGTCTCACAGAGATGCGCAGAGAAAAGATCCTTAAGAATGTATTTTTCGCACTTGGACAGGAGGCGCAATTATGCCTGCCATAATTTCTGCCGAGATGCACAGATACCCGTCTCGTCGAGTGGGTTTGCTGGCTGTGGGCGGCGTGCCAGGGGAAGGTCAGAGTGCCCATCTTCTATCCAGATTTGTCGGCGGTGCTCTTACATGTGTTTTGTCAGTCCTACATGGTCCTGGGAAAATGCTAAAAGAAGAGTGCTGATTGTTGTGATTATTGAGCTACCTAGCTTACATCTAGTTCAGTATCTCCAGAGACAGAACCATTTTGTATCCTTTTTATACCGTTAAATGTAGCGGTGGAAAATAGATCTGAATGAGTAAAAAATATTGTTAGCATATACTGTATACAGTCATCTGTCTTGCTACATTAAACTTTTTTTTTCCTTTATGCTTTATGTGCTGTTTAGGAGACAATTTTTCATTTGGAAAAAGGCCAGTATCGTATACCAAATTTTTGATATAGGATTCTCTATTTCAATGTTACAACATAGACTATATAACACGCTTAATAGTCAGTGCTTTGCACACTCAATCTTCGAGTCTTTTCATGATTCACATAGAGTAGGGCACTAAACACACCATGAAAGTACGCACCAGAACGAGGAGGGTGCTCCCAGGAGGATTCCCGTTCCTGAATCCGTGCCTTATCCATACCTGTTCTGAGGTCCCATCTGTTTGCCTGCTCAAATCCCCCTGGCCTGTGCTAAACACAGTGCCGCGCTTCTCCGCGGTGTGAGAGGGAAAAACGAATGGGCAATATTTGGTATTTAAATGTAGTCTTTGTGATGCATGGCATTACTCTTACGAGGCTGTATCCCCAGGGTAACATTTAGCTACTGCTGAGCAGGTTACGCATGCGGCTGGGAGAGTTAGCAGCACCCACACACTATAAGTTGAGCAGACTGGAAAATGAATAGCAGGCTAAGTTGTGAGGGAATAAGTAATGCTTTAGCGCCAGGCTCCAGATATTGCATATATGAGTTACTTTGTAAGACATATTTTGCCTTCTGTGGATGCTTATTTCTCCCCGACTCACTTTGTGAAGCAATTACCCCGAAAAAAACCCTAAGCCCCCCATTCCTTCAGCTTTCGACACAACAACAAACAGGCAAAAACACAGCGCTTCTGTCAGGTTGAACGACTGATTATAGATCTAAAACGGCAGCCATGATGATTACTTTACCGCACACACCTTAGGAGATTGGCATTAGCAATGTTGCACTGTCGAACCACCTCCCTGCAGTGCGTGACAGGTGCAGGGAGATGGGGCTCGCTGGAGCCGCAGCAGGAGCATTGGACAGGATATCACGCCCTCACACTGTCCCCTACTGACTTGGAAGACGACGACGTCTTCGGTTTCTAACTCGCCGGTGACAAGTACCTCTTTAGTGCCATGTGGCCTCAGGGGGCAACCTTCACGGTGAACAGAGCCCCCTATCACAGATTGTGCTGTATAAATACCTACAACTCATTTTACTTCCATTAATAACACGGGGAACCTGCTCCCACAGGAGGTGTTGATAGTCTTCCCAGCCAAGATCAATTTAAACATGACAAATTAATTCAAAAGGGGGTTCATCAAGCAACCAATTAGAGAAGCTGGACCTATCTAAACTGTCTTGGTTTTATTCAAAGTTCTGTGTTGCGGCTGGACAGATACGTAAAACTTACATTTGGGAATGTTTCACAGGGATCCATGATAACAACTGCATATTTAAGCCAATGCTAAATGAAAAAAATGCAAATGCAGACATTGTGTGAAGGGTTTAGACAACAACCTTTGACTTAAAGTGTAACTAAAAATTTTAATTATCATAGCATAGCATCACAGCATAGCAAGACCAAAATACCGTAGATGATGTATAGCTGTTAGCTAATAATACATTATGCATTTTTATAGATTATAGATTACTTCTATCTTTTTTGGAGGCCAGTAAGTAGGATAAATGTTGTTTTTGCTTATCTTTTCGGCCCGCCTGCCTGCCTGTCTCAGATGCTCAGGCTTGTCATGGTGTTCTGCACTCCTGATGTCGCGTATTAGGCAGGACAATCGTTATTAAGCACATTTCAGGCTCAATTACCACTCAAATGTACAGCCATCAGGGCTCCACCACAGGCTGCTAACAGATGGCTATGGACGTCAGATAGATAGTGTCGGGGATGTCTTCTTAAGACTAGCTTCTCTACTGCACAAGAGGTGATGGGACTAAATGGATTACTTGCAGAGTGCAGATGACTCATTTGAAGTCCAATGTCTTGTAATTATGGATCTTATCTAGACCAGTGTTTTACTCTTTGTTTGCTCTTGATGGGTTTTCGAGAGCACAGTCTATCAGATGTGTGTTTGACCTATTTTAACAAACCAACTCATCTTCAGATGTGTACACTGCCAGATGCATTCCTTTGTTCATACGTTCTCCATATATACTTTTCCTTAAAATACACTTTTTTTCCACACCATAAGTGCGTAGCAGTTGAGGGCTCTGTGCTATTCTCAGAGGTAGAGCATTAAGCTTGTGGTCACATGGTTATGTGTTTGATGGTTTTGTTTGGAAACAAATATAATACACCTAATACACCTGAGACCAAAAATGACGTATCTATACTGTAGATGTTCTGAGTGAAAGAAAAACAAACATGTAGCATAACACATCACTAAAAAGTAATAGTAATTGTGCAGTACTTTTATTTTCTGTTTTTTTAATTGGAAAAAATAACAAAAACAACTTAGCACTGGGGCTTTATTAAAAACATACAAATACAAATATATACAAAAACATAAAAATAAAAATGTATTTGATGCAAAGCAGTCCAGCAGAAGCATTCTGTGTCATGGGGTTTAGCAAGACATCATATAGCCCAGAGACAGTGACTCACTGCTTTACAGGCAGACAAATTATGTAAAGATAATCACGTTCAGAGATTATCTTGGTGCATTTTTCCTGAGTGCACACATTGTTACTTAGTCACTTTAGCCTGTCAGCCAGAATTATCAGAGTAGAACTGAAAATCTGAATCTATAACTCGGGGCAGTTAAAATTTAAGAACCTCTGTACTTTGAGGAAACTGCGTAGCTGTCTATTGGCATTTAACTTGTGGGCCTACTTAAAAGAAAGACCATACCATATCTAAGGTGCCTTGATTTTCAATAATTCCACATTCAGCCTATCTTTAAAAAATAAAAATAAACTGATTTGTTTTAATCTCGTAAGAGAATCTCAAAATTTCAGAAAAACGTCCAACAGTTGTGTTGCGTATTTTTTGTCTTTGACTGCATAAATTCTAAATATGAATCATTTAAATGCTTCAATTGTCTTAAAATTGATTGGAATCTCTAATATACTACTATAGTTTGTATATATACATCAAAAACACTCTTGTGATAAAGCAATTTGTGAACATGATGGTTCTGCTAAAGTTATTATGATATTGCTCATCTACTAACAACATTTTGACTCTGAGGCTGAGCAAGCTATGAAAGTAACATTCCTCCCATAAAATCAAATCAAGAGCTTTGGTATGTCTCCAAAACAACCTAGAGATATAAACGCAACCATCTTTGAACTGTAAATCACATTTGAAACCTGTTCACGTTTCCAATTTGCCTTGTTTCAGCTACTTATCAAAACATCTCCTGTGTGAAAGTGAGTGTGCGCCGGAGAGGCTGCAGTTAGCCTATTTTACCACCCACCTGAGCCCAAACCACCCACCTCAACATCTGAGTCACTCTGCCTGCCTTTCCCTTTTCACATGGTTCTGAGCAGGGGAAGCAGCATCCCAGTGCAGCACAGGACAGCTCAGCGTATATACGCGTGTGTTTGTGTGGGTGGCTGCAACAGCCTCATGGCTTCAGTCATTCAACTAAACATGAGGCCATCAAAGAGAAAGGCAAAGGAGGAAGAGGGAAGAGGGGGAGAGAGATTGAGAGGGAGAGAGAGAGAGAGAGAAAAGGAAGAAGAACTAAAAAAAAGATGTCAAAGAATATGGCAATATGAGTTGAGTGGGAGGTGAAGATGCACAGACATAGAAAGTGAAATAAAACAGACAGAAGGGGTAGGACAGACAAAACGACGAGCGTATGCAGATAGAGGAGTGAATGCACAGCCAACAAAAGGAACATGACACACATCCTCTCCCCCGAGTCCACTGCCTGACACAGTTAAGCAATAATATTACCTCCACAACAACTCAGCTCATATGCCCAAGAAGCTCCTTTGGCAGGAATGTTGGCATGAGCGCTGAGGTTTTTGATGTGCCAAATAACGTTAGAAAATGGGCAGGCAGAACAGACAGGGCCTGCCTGTTAGATCCCTCTGATGCTGGTGAACATTGTCCGAGAACGCTTGAGCATGGCTTTGTAGAGAAGCAGCAGAAACGTCTGTTACATTTTTCATGGTGGTCACTGACAGCAATGCTGTATAGTTTTGTCTCTTATATAGTTTTCTTTTATCTTGCAGTATGTCACAATTGTGACCAGGAAAAAAATAAATATATTTTTTATAGTTTATTGATCATGTGTTGTGAATAGCACAGATACAAAGTGATTGACACTAAGATGGTCTGGATACCGTCCTTCACATGCGCAGGAGTGCACTGCTTATGTGTATATGTCACTGCAGTTCAAGTGTTTATGACTGAACATAAGACACTGACCCTGGACTACCCTCCCCTCCACTCTCTGCCAGCACATATCTGCTTTTATCTTGAATTTATCACTCTCTTTCTCTTCTGGCTATAACTGGATTCAGCCATCAATCCACTAAGCCCCCCTACACACAGTGACTCCCATTCACATCAATGATCCTATCTCGCATGCTTTAAGTCAGGCCTTAACTACTGTCAGAAATGTCATCTCTTACACCAATACAACTGTTTTTTCCTTCTACTTATCCGCTTGCATTGTCTCTGTTCATTTCCAATCTCCCCCCGATGCCATACAGATGACAAATCTTCTAAGCTTACTCTACGCTGTGCCTCTCAATAGCTTCTCCTGATCCCATCAGGGAATCTTTGTTTTTAACTGCTGATGCTAATGTTTGTGTCTGAGGAGAAAGCGGGTGGGTTCCTAAGCCGTGGAGAGAGAGTGTGTGCTGCTCCATCCACATGATCGGAGGAGCGTTGTGTGTTAATGTGATTAGGGAGACGTTAACGCCTCCGTGCTCAACCAGACAGACACAATAGCAGGCTTGCCGTACCACAGTTGTGCCTCCTTCTCTCTCTTCTTCAGCGTCGAAAGCTTCTAAAAGGCACAAATAAAAGGGAGATGGTGTACATTGTACACACATTTCCCTCTGCTGCTGACAAGCCCCTAGTGCGACGTACCAGTCAAGAAAGTTGCACTGAATAACATTAACAGCTAAGTCTGAGGAAAAGTGGCATTGGCGTAAATCAGTGAACTTAGCCAAAGGGTACAATCATGTTTAGGATTCACGATAAACTGTCACTCAATGCCTTGACAAAGTGATGTTGTATGATATTCTGTTGTTTTACATGTTAATGTGTGTGTGTGTGTGTGTGTGTGTGAGAGGGGCAGAGTGATGACTGGGGTGGAATAATGGAGATTAATCTTGAACCCGCTTCCTCAGAAGAACACTCTTGGCTTTCACTTCACTCCTCTGAGGCCTGTACACTCACGGCCCCCGATCCTACCAACACCCCCCTCCCCGCCACCCCCCCACCCCCCCCCGGGGCTCTCCGCGCCCCCAACCCCCCTCGCTACTGTAGCATCCCAAATGCTCTCCATCACGGCAGCGAGGCAGACAGAGACAGGGAGAGAGAGAGCGGGGAGGAGGCGTGGGGCAGAAGGAGCTGTAGACAGGAGAGGACGCAGGGGGAAGGTGTTTGTTTTATCAGTGCCCCACTGGCGCTGTGGCTTTGACTGAAGGCCAGTGACCACAGCTTGCAGTGGAGCGTCCAGTGATGAATGTTTAGAGGCAATCTAGGATGCATGGGGGGCCCAAACGCCGTCAATTCCGCAGGCCGATCGCAGCACAAACCGGGAGGAGTATTGCTGGGATGTTTACGGAAGAGTGCGTACATATGTGTTTGCATGTGTGCGCACATTTCTTTGTGTTATGTGTGTGTCTGTTCTGTGTTTTTGAATGAGGTGGGGGTTAAAGAATTACAGCTGTCGCTTGGCTGTGGGAAGTAGCTGAGCTGTGCTTCCCATTGGTCATTCCCATGAACCCGTGCCCTTTTAGGGGCATAGTGGGAAGCGACACTGAGGCAAAGGGAACATTTCGCTATTGGCTGGGTAATGCTGGGCCTAACTGCCATTTGTTATTTGTTTTAACATATATATATATACATATATACAGATATATCTATACAAACACACACACACATATATACTATATATATATATATATATGTTTTTTCTTTTCAAAAAAATCACATATACCATAACATAACATATACCATACTATTGAGGTTTCCGAGCTGACGTCACAGGTCACGTGATTTCTGTCATTGCCGACATATTGGGGTCAAAATTTTTTTATTTCCAATAGTGACACACCTGCGGTTGAATCTGTCCTTCCATCAAGTCTATTAAACAATTTGGATGTCTCAAGTAAAACAAGATACCAACAAAAACTCAACGAAGATCAGATTTAACCGCAGGTGTGTCACTATAGGAAGCCTATTTTTTTTCCTCCAAAATGGTAATGGTGTAATCACTTTCATTATGGAAACAGTGGGAACAGTGGGAAAAGTGATGTACTGTAGGTCGAAATCCTCAATATACATAATTCTTACAAGTATACAACTAACATATACATCAATGTATAAATATAGAGATATTTCAGAAACTGTAAATGTCCTTTCTCCACCCCAACTCCAGACAATAGCATTGTCAAGAAATACACAATTTATTAAACACGCTTTGTAAAATTCCCTCAAGGCCTAGTTCCATCTCCAACTCCAGCCTAAGCTCCAGAGCAACTCGCAGCCACTTATCAACAGGTTTTTCTGGATGCAAGGCCTGCCAGGACCTCACTGTAGAAGACAAGATTAGGATGAGAGGGGTGGGCACTAAGCCTCAAAACACAGCCAGAAAAAAGACACACACAGCGATAAGAAAAAGAATCCCAAGAAAGTCACGGGGTTTACAAGCGCATCATGGCTTTACTGGCACCCTATTCCGCCGAACACTTTTACTGTGAAGGAAATGACACAAATAAGCATGTTCCTCTTACCCAAACTGTATCAAAATGTTGTTTGCAAAGCTTCAAGATGCAGCCTCCTCTGTGTTTCGATGGAGGGATGGCTTCGCAGAGTTTTTTTCCTGTAGGAGAAATATCTTGGCTGCACGTTTCTCTTACTGGCAGCAGCCAGCTGGATGTCTCCGTTAAAGAATATAGCCGTGAAAAATGTTTCTATAATTTATTTGATCACATTAAAAATGGGAACAGATTTGTTTGCTGTGACAATGTTTGTTGAGTTAAGGGCAGCCAGACTGTCTCCCACAGTGGTCTGTATGTGTGTGAAGCTATAGACAAGTTGTCTGCAGGCCTATACAAACACTGTGCCTTTACCTTACCCAATGCTGTCAAGGGATCTGTTCGTATGGGCTTAGGAAAACATCATAGATATGGAATTTTCCTTCCTCACCATTAACAATTATACATTTTAAACTGGTGGCCAATTTGTATGATTATTGGTGTTTTTCATGCGTGGAGCAATTATGACCACAAAATGTGCCATTTATCCTGAAGCCACACAAAATATTCCACTGTGCTGAACATCAGGTTCAAAGGGCTCTTTGATGGGCAGGCTAAAATATCCCACCATCATTTTACAAGTGGTTGACTAGCACTAACCGCACATCTTCAAATGCATTCGCTTTGACTGGATTGATGAAAAGATGGCGTATTGTCAGAGTCACATATTATTATAAATTGACTTGATGAATGCAGCTATGGAAAACTTATATAATCATGTTATCGTCCCCGTAGGCTCTGTAGGGACTTGTCTCCTTGACAGAAAGGTTGAATGGTGGCATATCATATAGTTCAATGCCCTGGTATT
Source organism: Percopsis omiscomaycus (assembly GCA_027575585.1). Classification (NCBI taxonomy): domain Eukaryota; kingdom Metazoa; phylum Chordata; class Actinopteri; order Percopsiformes; family Percopsidae; genus Percopsis; species Percopsis omiscomaycus. The sequence goes on along the minus strand of JAODLI010055252.1, from coordinate 7,210 downwards.
TGTGAATTCACACCCAAGTTCCCCACTTCAAAGACCATTTCAAAGCAATGACACGCTGTCCACTGTCCAAATATGACAGGTGGCTTATGTGACCAAATGTTAATATCCACACATTCTTTACATAGCTAACACTTATGTCATTTACAAATAAAATAGAACAGAGTCACTGTATCACACATCTCTACACACTATTGAGATTATAAAAAAAGAGAAGACTGCTGTGACACAGTTTGGTATAATAGGAAATTATACGTATGTCTTGTTACCATCTCCTTGAGTTTATAAAGATGCATTGTAAGTAATAAGTAAAACCAATAACACTTTTCCCCCAAGAATGCACATGCTATGGATCAAATAATTCAGCTGGACCTGTAAGTAGGATGTAAGTTCCTTTTGATAAATCAAAGGAAAGGAGCCAGGCTGTAAACATAAACATTAGTTCCTCTTATAGTCAGTTCATACTTAATAACTTCAATGAGTTTTGATAGGACTGATAAATAAGTTGACTTAACAAAACCAACATAAAACTACTGCAATACATTACATACTTTATTTTATATACAAAAACAAAACGTAAAACAGAAATCAAGCACATTTTATTTATCGATTTAAAAATTGTACTCACCAGTTTGGAGAGCCAGCTCTAAATTAAAAAGACATCAACTATGTTATAACCAGCAGAAATTACCAAGACGGTTCCTTTGACTGAGGCAGAGAACAGGGATGTTTGCGCATTTAAATTGTTAGGTGAGCAGGACCAGGGGCAGAATCTGGGAGGAAAGGCTAACATAAATGTCTGTTGAATATCAAGCAGTGAGACTAGGGCCCTCAATGTCACTGCCAATCCCATGCAAACGCCACAGTATATTACTGCTCTAGAGGAAATGAATTGTGGGTACAGAGGGTTCTTCAGCACAAGACAACACCAGTGTTAGGAGGGGAATAAGGGCTTCTACCTCTGGGCATAGGCCGATGCCAAGTAAACATTAGCTATTCCCTGCCAAAGGAATATTATGAAAGGTGTGTTTTACTGTAGGCCTAACCTAGAGCTCCTTTGATTCTTTGAAACTTTTTGATAGTTCCAGAGTTGGAGCTGAAAAGACAAGGATTGAATCTGACAAGAAAAACACTCATAAATGTAGCTGCGAGCAGCAAATAGGGGGCCAAGCAACCCAGCAGGGCATAGTTTCTTTGGAAACTTGATGTCACTAAGTCAAGGGCATGTCCGTAAGCACTTACAACAGGGTTTATGTAAATTGACCCAAGATTGGCAGAGATTTTAGCACACTTCCTGTTTGGCAACTTTGCCGGCCAATTTGACAGGCTGCAACGGATGAATGTTTTTTTTTTTCGTGAGACTTGGTATGAAGATCATCTGTGACAATTTTGGGGAAGATCGGACAAAATTTGTGGCCCGTGAAAACTTTTTATGGTTTTTGATTAAATCCAGTATGGTGGCCGCAGCCATTAAGTTGACATGACAAATTGCCATTTCTCTGCCTTGCGACCTCCCTTGGTATGACCGGACGTGAAAAGAATTTTTTTGGCGCAAAAACATCAAGTTATAAGCAAATTCTCTGATTGCAGCACCCCTTGTGGTCAAATAATGCCAACGTTTTTCTGCTTCCTCAAAATGGGGTCCTGAGCTTTGGTTTGGTTTTGATACATCAAAGCGTTGCTGAGATATGACCTCACCCCCTGTTTGCGATTTCAGATGGCTGTGACGGACAGACGGTTTTGAAAATTGAAAATCCAATAAATAACTTTTGTGACCTTTTGTCACAAAACAGAACAGAACAAAGAAAAATGAAAAAACTAAAACAAAAAACAGAACAAAACAAGATTCGGATACAGGTGAAAAGGGAGGGGGGCGTGGGGCTACGGATAGGCAGAGGTGATCTCTTTAGGGAGAGAGTTCCAGAGCCTGGGAGCTGCCCTGGAGAAGGCTCTGTCCCCAAAACTGTGGAGGATGGACTTGTGGATGGAGAGGAGACCGGTTGAGGTGGATCTGAGGGACCGTGAGGGTTGGTAGGGGAAGAGGAGGTATAAGCCTACAGTTCAATAGGTAGGAGCATAAACATACCTCCGACTTTGATCCTTTGGTGGCGCTACAGTGTTCGAGGTGCCAACTTGGTGAAAAGAATCATAGGACTGTCCCCAATCATTGTTTCAAATTTCATAACTTTTTACCATACGGTTCTAGGGGCTGCCATAGACTCCAATGGCATAAGATGAATAAGAAAAGGTAGAAACACTATAGAAACACTAAAAATGAATGATGCCCTAAAAGGCTATGCCTCTTTACGTTGAGCTTGGAATAATGAAATTGAGTTAAATGGTATATTTTAAGGACTCGCTAAACAAAGATACCTGAAGAGAGAACATTATATTTACGAATTACATTTGAGCCATAATTATGAAAATGACCATGCATTGGTGCGACAGGGGCACATCCATTTGTCTAATGCTTTCACTCATGGCTAGCCAGCAAATTCGAAAAAAGCAACATGTACTGTATCTCATGTTGATAAGGGGATAACAGGGGCTCTTTGGGAATATAAATCAAAGTCCCTGGGTGGTCAAGTGATGTGAGGGCCGCCAAAGAGAACCTATATACTTCCAACTAATGGTCCACTAGGGTATAT
>JAODLI010055241.1:0-15899 GCA_027575585.1 Percopsis omiscomaycus | reverse complement strand
AACCTATCAAAGATCGGGCTGAATATGAGGCAAATCAAGGTCACGGGGTGGATAAATGACAAAAAAAAAGAGCTACCGGCAAATTCTATTCAAAAGCGCCTCAGTTAGGCGTCCCACATCTGCGCCATCCATCCAATATTCCAAGGAGAAAGGGGGAGGGAGTCAAATGACACTTGCACGATTGCCGAGGAATGGATGAATGAATTAAACAAATAGGCTGTAGGCTATGCGAATCAAGCGCATCCGACAGTTCACACTAGAAAAAGATCTGCTTCATTGGAAACGTTGCTAGTTTTCCCCCCGCTGTCCGGATCTTTGTGTCTTTCGGTCTATCCCATCCCCCATAGCTTTTATGCGCTCAGTATATTTAACTATTTCGGACAACCGGGATGTACTGTAGGCTACACCAGCCCAGGCTTCGCAGCGTAATAAAATACATAATATGTGGTACTTATAGGTGATAAATGTGAAATAGTCTTAAATAGTCTTAAAAACATTATGTGGCATTATGCACTGGACCGAAAGGAATGGCTACAGTATTTCATCTCTTTCTGATATTTCTTCAACATGTTGCCCTACACAGATATAATGTTGCAGTAGCAGATGCGGTCAGCTTTACTTACAAACCAGACCAGACTATTGTCTCCACATAAGCTGCCTGTGCCATTTCACAGCAGACTCGTAGCTACAGTATAGCCATAGCCTACTGCCTAAAGCCAACAGAATATGGATCCAACAGAAATGGGATCAAATAGAAAACGAGAACAAACGGGGCAAGTCATTAGTGACACTATATCGAGTATTTGCGTGGCATTGTCACGAGTATTGTAACAGCAGAATCACATTTTAAAACGATGCAATCGTGCAACTAACCATGCGACATCTGGCCTGTATCAGAATTGTACCATCAGACAAATTAAACATTGAGGGGGGTGGGTGGGGGGAGCACATCGAGATTTTACGGACGCAAAACGTTTTTTATAAACTCCATTATTCTTTTCGTAATCGTTTAAGAACTACAGCACATAGACCTCGTTCCACTAGACACTTGCTTGGCACGTTAAGATAAGCAGCTCAAAGGTTTCACTAATTACTAAGTTATAACCCCCAATTCTTCCTCGCTTCATTCCTTGTAAGCTATAGTATAAGATGACATGTCCTACCTGGTGGTTGGTCCATTTCTATATAAAATATCAGCTCAGTGGAGTAGGGCATCATCACGTCCCTCCAATCATCTTCCTCTTTCTCCGTTGTCCAAACTGTATTATACATTGTTATACTTCTATTTTACAGACGAAACACTTACAAATGATTACAAAAAAAGCGCACAGGTGAAAACGAAAAAACGACGTATAAAACCTTATCTATTTATCTATCTACTTGGACATGTCGGCGTAGTATCTGAATCCCTGCTTCAGACGTGAATAAATACAAAAGAAATAAGTGTATACAACAAGCACCAGGCTTCGACGGCTCCCTCCGACATAATAAGTTCAAGCTCTTCATGAAGGCCTATAAAAATGTCCCGACGGACGAGTAGAGCAAAAAGTAGACGCCAGCTCTACATTTCAGACCGTTCTTCGTTCGGCCGCCGGGTGCACGATTCATTTTAAGAACACTGACAAAGAGGCAGGGAGCGAGCCTCATCACGTCGGATGTACCACTGAGCTACCAGGCGCAGGGGGTTCCCTTTCAAACAATGACGCAACGAAAAATAGACACAGCGTTTCTGCCGTGTTTAACCGCCGACAGTGGTCGAAAATGACATGTAATATTTCAACCGCGTCACGGCTCGCCCCCTGCCCCCTTTTCAGATATTCACTGACACCCAATTGATCAACCCCGTTTCACAGAAGTATTGTGGCATCCCCATTGCTTCCTCCCCTCCAAGTTACTTTTCAGGCTCCAGAGCTGCTGAGCCGTGCTCATACTCTCTGCATTTCAAACCAATAGGAAAATTATCTCGCATCAACCTCCTCAGACCAAGTTGCAAATATTCTGGTTTTCCTATAGCCTACCTCCTGCACCTTCCGGCACAATGAGTGCACATGGCTGTTTTTATTCAGGGCCATTTCTGTGAATGAGGTCTAAATAAAAATAGGATATAAAGGCCTTCCTATATCTGGAACACACTAACGGTTACAAAGGGAAATATTTTCAGATGACATTTCTTTCAGTATCCTACAGGCTAGACTACTACCCCACACAATTATGAAACCTTTCACCTGCATACTGATGCTGGAAAAGATAGGACGGTTCATTTGGGGCACTGACATTTTCAAAATGTGGTTAGAGCATTAAATCCTCAGTAACACACGCAGCCAGCTAAATGTATATCTCGTAAATCACGTGGTTCAATACGTAACAGGAAAGTAAATCAAACAGTTCTAGGAACATCGTCCCCCTCTACGGCCATGCCTCAGACGAGGCCAAGACCCGACCCACCGCATGTCCGTATGCTAATCTCTTATTAACAGTGTCGGTCAAAGTGTGCGTGGCACCGGTGGTTACAGCTGGTCCGTCTCCCCATGTGCTCGCTGGCCTACATCAGGGAGCAACGAGAAATTAACGGTCAGCCCCCCAATCTGTCCCCCCCCAACCCCCCCACCTTACACCCAAGCACCCCTCCTCTTGCGCATCTCATCCGTCCAGAGGAGAGTTGGATGACTGGGGGTCGCCCCGGTGAAAACGGGGGGTTGGGGGAGATTCAGTAAATGAAATCTATTAAATGCTGCAGCCCAAGACAATGTGTGTGTGTGTGTGTGTGTGTGTGCATGCACGCACGGGGGCTGGCAGTTCCACAGATGGCTCGTGCCGGACGTGCACAGCCATCAGCCTCTGTCTGTCAAGTGTGTCAAACAGGTTTAATTGCGACTCTGTGTGTGTGTGTGTGTGTGCGTGCGTGCGTGCGTGCGTGCACGTGGCCGGACAGATGGGTCGCTAACAATGACACAGGAACTGACTCTGCCCCTGCTTATTCATGGAAACAAAGAAAGAAGAAAAAAGGCGAAGGGAGCACACAAGATATTAATCTGTCATCAACACAACCCTTAACCAAGAAACCTGTGAACAATACCGCAGGGTGGCTTCCATTAGCATAGCGTGTGCAGTAGCACATAGGAAGCATGTACCCACAGCTACACACATCCATACACGCGTGCACGCACGCACGCACACACACACACGGTGCAAAACCGCAGTTGGTTAAATGACACCACACCTGCCATTCTCGTTTTCTCAAGTGTCCGCTAGAGAGAAAGAGTGCACAGGTGACCTCCTGGGAATCGGGTGTTGAGTTTGCCATTTCTGTCACCATGGAGACCCAAAGTTCCACCGAGGCGCTAACAATTACTCTTTTAAGGAGCTGTTGGCTAAACAATTGACTTAGCCGGACAGCTTCCACCTTACAGCCACATCATTGAATATTACACGCAGAGGGAATGCTCTAGGATGATACAAACAAGTCTCAAGCTGTTTTGTGCGCACCAATTAGCTTTTTCCTTTTAAGTTTGGATCTTTTTGAAAGCTGTGAGCACGCACCCGCACTCTGGTTCACATCAAACAAGCGAGCTCTGGTCCGCCAAAAAACAAAGGGTCTTAGTCCTCTTCCCTTGGGGGTGCAGGACATGTTAGTGATTAGGGTGGCCGGCGGAAGGTTGTGGGATCAATCCCCGACACTCCCGGCCCACCTGTAAGCATCCTTGAGCAAGAACCTCCACCTGTTACTTAATACTTGTTCTCGCTGTCAAAATATCAGTAATAACGATTGTGACGACAAACATACAGGACAAACTGAAACAATGAGTCAACAATTCTCACCCTTAAGGACACGTTTGCTTACATTTTTTAGAAAAATTGCCATTACAACATGTAGAAGTTGTTGTTTTCTGTACAGTTGGAATAATGTCAAAAATGTAATAATTTTCACAAACTTAAATTGCCCTGGGTTCGTCCTTCAGAAAACCAAACCTTGAGTTCCGGGTCCTGGAAAATCTTCCTCCAGCGAAGAAGGGGTGAATGCAAGAGCTAGCATAACAGCAGGCGGTGTGAGCTGTCAGACAAAGCCTGCACCTAAATATGTGTAACGTCCGGAGGCGTCCCCCCCCCCTTCCAGTTCGCTCCAGCCCCTACTCACACACAATCGTACATCATGTGCACCTGTGTGCACCTGTGGGGGGTATTTGTTGGGGAATGTTTCATTGTCTTCAATGGCTATTGTGTTTCGATGGACCGTATGTTGGCCAAGAGCCTGACAATTTTTTCGTCTATCATTAAAAACGCAGAGCAAGAGCTCGTGTTTTTGTCCATCTTCGTGTTTGCGTGTTTTCTTTTAATCTTACACTGGCACTCACACACACGAACCCCGTGATAATATGGCCCCTGAAATTAAACCAGCATCTTTGAGTGCTTTAAGAACAGGGAGTTCAGGGGACTAGATTGGATCTATGTGTTATGGCATTCGTGAGCGTGCATGGTCTTAAAGCCCTAAGCAAGTGTGTGCTGTTTGTGTGTGTGTGCATGTTATATCTTGTGTGTCTATATGTGGAACAGATCTGAGGACACACACACCACCTGTGACCCAAGTTTGCACTATCAAAACCCACACAAGAATGCTGTGTCGGTATCTTTAAACATTAAACATAATACATTGATTTAACACCTCTACACACCCCTCTACACACACACACACACATTTTGAGGTCTATTGGACCATGAGGAATGAGAAAAAGAAAGGCAGACATTAGGGCGATGCATGCAGACATGCTCGAATGGAGCAACCGTCACCCTGGAACACATTGGTATGGGGTCGCCTTATGTGTTTTAGTGAGGCATGTTTCCGTGTGTGTCTGTGTGTGTCATCCTTTTTTGGCTCAGCAGATGGGAGAAGGCCTGAGCAATGAAATTGAGATCATAGGAACAGATTTTTTTATTGTGGCATTTCAGAGGACTTTGTGTATGTTTGTGTATCACGTCTGGGTGTGTGATATTACAATTACAATTACAATTCATCATTTGGCAGACGCTTTTATCCAAAGCGACTTACAATCACAGCAGGAAGGGGTTAGGCATCTTGCTCAAGGATGCTTACAGGTAGGCCAACTCTGGTGCTCAAACCCACAACCTTCTGGCTGGAAGTCCAACACCCAGACCACTAGACTATCCTGATATTCCCGTTTTATGATAACAATAATGACTTCCGTGTGTGTGTGTGTGTGTGTGTGTGTGTGTGTGTGGATTAGTAGCCCATTGCTTCAGTAGGTGCCACAGGGAGGTGTATATCTGCCTTACGCATCTGCCTTCATATGCCTGACTTATTACTGTCTGTACAACAGACAGGAAATGGAATGTGTGGTTACATGCACACTGCAAATTGGCTTTTATGGGTAAGGCCGGGGAGGGGGTTCTAATTTGCCTCGCTGCAAACCCAGACCCAAGTTAAATAATGCACATTAAATAGACAAATTCAAAGTGAGGAAAAGAAGGAAATAGAGAGAAGGAAAGAGACCTGATTACATGGGTTTGCTAGTTTGAATGATTGCCTCATGGAAACAAGGTTCCAGAGTGTTTTTTTTATTTTAAATGTACAGTCATATGACTGCGGCTGGCTCAGTGCTTGGTCTATTTCTGTGCTTATTATCTGCAGCCTTCAGTGCTTTTATATCCCGTCCACCGTAATATATAGACGGGAATAAACAATTTAACTGTAGACTAGGAATAGGCTGTTCCCCGTGCTAAACATTGCATGCTAGAGTGGGGGGGCTGGGGGTAACGTACATATGCATATGTTAATACGTACGCAGGCAAGTTCACACAGACACAGAGAGAGAGAACGGTTGCATGATGTGGAGTGGCACTTTTCTATACATTATGCATGAGCATTTCTGCAGGGTGAAGCGACACACATAGCGGGTTAAACTGCTTTGTTAAGATTCACAGAGAGCTGTAATAAGCATTTCTATTTGACAAACATTCAATTCTCCTGTTCTCTCTCGCATAAGGTCACAGGTGCCTGGCAAACTGGAGCTCAGGGTTAACTAGACCTCGGTGTCTGTGTGTGTGTGTGTGTGTGTGTGTGTGTGTGTGCTCACACATGCGTGTGCGTGCGCACCATACGGGAGACAGTGCCGGTGCACGCAGTCACAGCGTCAGTGGGATCACCACGGCAGCGAGCCACGCAGAGAGGCCATATTTCCTGCTACAGTTACATATGGCTGCTGAAAAACACTTTGGCTACGGCCGAACCCATACGGATACGGACACAAGACGTTTTGGGACATCTTTTACTTGAACACAATTATTACTAAAACTCATTTAAAAACAAATAAACAAGCATCTAACATACTAGAGAATAGAGAATAACATTTAGACATTTTTTGAAGATGTTTCTATGACTGTGAGGTGTCAGTAGTCCGTCATGAATAGAATCAAGTTTAGTCTAGAAGGTTAGTTATTGGTTAGGGCTAATATTATCCAGAGACCCAATATTGTTGCTTCCTGTTAAGATACTATAAGATATAAGATACTATGGCAATCATTTGTCATAAAGTACAGTGGTTGATTTGGACATGTCTCTCAAAATGTTACCTCAATAACTAATAATGTTTGAGCTCCAGGTTATAGAGAAACACACTAGAGGCTAAAAGGCCTACATGGAATACTAAGACACTTCCACTACAGTCCATGTCGTTTTCTATAGACGAGCTCTAACTTAAACTCTAAAAAAAGGCTTATTGTGTTGAAACGAAACAGTTTGTGTTTGACTGGGTCTCCAACACATCGAGTTGGTCTTGTGTGCTATGCTTACCCATCGCCTCCTTCCTGATCCATTTATGTTCCAACAATATGACACGCTTATTTTCCAGAACAAATGTAACTCTTCTCTTCCAGCTGGCTGATGGGACAGGTCCTAGCAGGTACTCACACACCAGGCAAGCAGAATGAAGTGCTCAAATCATTTCAAACAATTATTGACACGGCCTACTGAGAAGCCTTTCTTTGCATTTCCCTGAAACCAGTGCTGTCGCTAAGCCACAGATCTTACTGGTTAAAAGCTGTTAAAAGATGAGGCAGATAGCCATGAGAGCCCTGCAAGGGGGGTTCTTTTAATAATGTATGTGGGAAAATGTACAATCTCCAGTCTGTGATCTGTGATCATTCTTATTTTATTTTATTTGGTTTTGGAACCGTGCTTTACAACTTCAGTTTTTATATATTTATGGTCATTATGGTATTTTTGACCCTGATTTCGCCTTAGTTTTACTACAGCAACCTTGTTTGCCACTCTCTCTCTCTCTCTCTCTCATTCTCCCTCTCCCTCCCTCCCTCCAGGCAGGACAGACCCCGCCCAGGGCTGGTAACAGGTGATGTAATCTTGAAATGCGAGCAAGGATCCCATGATGCAATGCTCCTGTGACACTCTGAAACAGGTAGCATGCAGGAGCTAGCAGTGGCTCCTGCCTGCTGAGCCGGCTCTGGCTCTCTTGTTCATTCATCGGAAACAATATCGTGTTTCCGATGAATTCTCTGTTCAAACCACTTCATCTCTCTATTGCACTGGCCTACATATTCAAAGTTTTAGTGTCTCTTGTTCAATCACCCCGCTCCCCCCGTTCGTATTTGTTCTCTACCCACACAGACCACCCCTCTGCTTTTTCTGCTTCAACTGGTTGTCAAGGCAGCAGGGCTCCATGGCTCAGCATTGCTCATGCAGAGCAGAGCCAGCCAGCTAGGGCACACACACACACACAGGCGGGTGAGGGGCCAGAAAGACCTATGACCCTTTTATTGATACTACAGTAGACATTAGCATGGAACTGTCTCCCCTCCACAGGAATATGCAGTAATATTGGTCACTGTGTTTGGACGTTATAAAAAGCATACAAACCTACATAGCGGTCGTTCCCCTGGTAACACCATCCTGATTTTGCAAGCTCCGCCTCTGCGATTTGTTTCATTTTGCATATCAGTCTGGGAACTCTCAAATGAAAACCATTTGTCAGTCTGGTAGAGGGCCATTGCCCAATCAGCGTCCAGGTGATGGTTCAGTTGGTGTAGACAGCACTGAAGTGTTCCGAAAATCATCCCCACATGGGTCTTTTATGATTTTAATAAAAGGCGGTCCAATCGCTAATTAGATTGACACCTGTTAGCACCGCCTCCACGACAAACGACTCTGACTGGAGAGCTTCCAGACTGAAATGGTGGAGCTAGCGGTCATACTTTGAGAAGCAGTCTGTGTTTGTGAGACTGAAACCCACTCGCTTGCAGCCTAACCTTGTTCTCGAAATGTTCTAAACGAGCAGAATCTGACGCTGATCAAACCACTCGTTGCAGCTGAGATGCAGCTGCGGTGGTTTCTAAGAACCACAATTCATCCTACATGCGCAAAGTGCACTGAGACAGAGTGCCCAGGCCAGTAAACTCTACATTCATGAATGTAGAGGGCCTGAAAACGCAGATTTTTGAAAGCGGCTTCAAGAGTGGAGACTTACGTCGTCGTGGGGACAGTCGAAAACTGAGCTTTTTGAAAACAATGACAACAACTTTGCAACCCGCACCAGAAGAAACAACATCAACAACAACAACAACAATGGCGGACTATCGAGCTGTTTGTGCTGCTGGCTATGCTTGGTTTATTAACGCTCTTGCTACAAAACCTGGAATTGCGTCACTACGATAATCGGTGGAGGCGCATTAATTTCATGCGCCAAATTATATGAACTCTACCTCTCTGTCAGTGGAAATGCCTTGAATTAAAGCACAATGTTATTACAAAGTGTCTGTCATCCTGCAGCAGTGCCTATCTTCTGTGGTGTTTTGTATATTTGTATGTATATGAGTGGCAAAGTTACCCCGCCACCTACTGGCCTGGTATACAGTATATACTCCAGCGTTTTCCCTCGTTTTTGCGTTTCCATGTGGACGCGGAGGAGATTTTCCGCTCTTTCTTTTTGAAACAAAACTTCTCAGTTTTCGCAAAAACTTTTATAGGACGGGGCCTGAGTGTGAAAGGGCCTGTGTGTGTGTCCGTGTGTGTGTGCGTGTGTGTACGTGTATGTGTGTGTGTGTGTGTGTGTGTGTGTGGGGGTGGGGGGGATGGGGGTACTTTGTCTACTTTCCTGTTTTATGCTTTGAGGCCTAGTTTTGTCAACGGCTTCCAACAGTGATCAAGCACTTCCAGACCCAGAGCAGAGAGGCAGAGCACCCCTGGATAAGATTACAGCACAAAGCAAACACACCCTGTTTGACTTCTAACGTATCAGTCCCGACTCTCCCTCTCCGCATTCCACCCCCTCCCGCCCCCATGCCACAATGGACCTCACTCTCCCATCCTACCTGGGGCTAGCCTGAACACGATACGTGTCAGGACCGAGCTGAGCTGCTGACTGCAGAGCTGGAAATTACATTCTTTAATCTCTTTGAACACATCTTTTAAGATTATTTTTATGCGTGGCTTAGTGACAGTAGCATCTCATGACCGGCTACAAGTAACAGTGTTCTGGTTTGACCCGGACTGGCTGTTACGGGCCCCTCACATGATGTGACCTAGGCTGGGGAGGAAGGGGGATTACAGAGTGTGTCATCCCTTTAAGGGCCGGGGGATGGAAATGAGTAGGCAGCGCAGGCTGAAGCCTGGGCTAGGATTAGCACAATGGCGCTGGAGTCTCTCATTGGAGTCATTGGAGTCTCTCTTGTTAGCTTGTGCTGGGTCTGTACGTCTCATTCTGTTGGTTCTTATAGCAGAAAGCAAAGATGGCGCAGGCAGCTAGCTAACTAACTAGCTGCAGTACAGTAACTCATAAGCAAGGCAACCCAGAAAGAAATGGCAGCACAAACATTGCTGATGAAAAAAAACGGAGTGTATAGGATGGCAGGTGTACAAACATGGTTACCCTGAAAGCCAGTGTTCGTCTGTCACACTAACACACGGCCTGCGGTGTGGTGACAAAGGTGTAGGGTCACCAAGCACACAGGCGCATAGAAACCACACACACGCACGCACACAAGCACTGCGTGACACCTACAGTTCACACTCGGCTAAATGAAACATATCTGCCTGAGCCAGGCCGACACGAGGCGGATTCCTTTAGTACGGAAACGGAGAATCTGAAGGAGGAGAGAAAATGCAATGGAAGAGAAAAGACGTGTGTGAGGTGAACAAGATGGGCATGTGATGGCGGTGCCAAGAACAGAGCTGGCACGGTCAGACTACAAGCGCGGGAGGCAGAGCCAAACCCCGACACGACCAAAGGCCCCCGACTACACCGATGAATGGGATGCTAGCAAAAACAAGATATTACACAGACACCATTTCCACCTGCTCCTGCCAGGTTAGATCACTTTAGTGGCACTAAGTGTTCACTTTGAAACCAAATAGCATATGGCTTGCTCTTTGAGAGAAAAACTACCAGAGCTACCAGATTATAAAAACTGTCTGATCTGCAAATTGAAAGTCTTTCATGAATGGACAGTACTGTAGGCATATGTATTATGGCATTACTTCATTGATTGTTTTTTTACACATGATTTGAAGTGCTTTAGCCCCAATGTCTTTCTTAAAATTATTGTTTTACTTGCTATTATTCAAGGATATGATCTACAGGGCCTCTGAACGAAACATTTTTCAATTTATTCCATCATATTTAGAAAAACATAATTTTTTGATACATAATGAGTTGTGGAAAATAACTTTCCTGCCAACTATCTGCCATGAAATATGGAGTTGTCAGCTTTTACAGAGCAGTGGCCAAAACCAAGTTTGTCAGTTCAGTCAGTGACACCATTTTTATCTCATCACAGAGCCACATAGACATTTCCACACTCGCCAACGCAGTATTGTGTCGTTTATTTGGATAACCTACAGTACATACGGTTTATAGTGTATTTTCCCTGATAATAAAAATGCACGTCAAATAGGCCACTGATATATTTACCGTAACGGCTACCCTGTCTCGCTCAAGGGCACTTTAGCAGGGTGGATGCACAGGGGCTTCAAACATGCCCCTACCTTGTTTTGCTTACGGGGTTGTCTTTTTATGAAGTGAAAGAACACCCCAGGAGAGCAGGGGACCGTGACTGTGGACCATTTGAACAAGACACACAGAGTGAAGAGAAAGAGCCTGGGGCTGTACACACTGAGTAAAGAATAATGCCATTGATGTCGACATTACTAACCTCTGTAGTCTCTCAGGCCTGCTGACCAGATTCAGTTTTACTTTGTATGTGTGTGTGGGATTGTGACTGTGTTTTGGCCTCTGTCCTTAATCCTGAGGTGGACGGGCTGAAATACAAGCAGATAGAAGACAATCTTGCTTTTCTTGATCTTGGATCGATTTGTCTGAAACCATTCAATACACCGTGTTTGAATTTCATTATAAACAACTTGGACTTACACTGTGCAATTCAAACCAAATCCAAAGAGATGGCACTTGATTCATTTCATTCACCTCATTTTGTCAAAAGGCTACAGGAAGAAATTTGGTATCAAAGCACAAGAGCAGAAAGGTCTCAGCTAACTATTCTGTAGCTAGCTTACGTGTATTTTGCAGCATCATTCCACCGCCTGGGTGAAGAACTGTGCATGCATACAACCAGTTCTGCAGCTGTTGCCTAGTTGAACCACATCTATTATTCTGTCTTACCTGAGACAATATATAGAAGAGACAGACCACTTCAAGAATCCTGAATAGAACTGGGAGGAGTCCGTAACGCCACAAAGAGCCAATCGTCTGCTTTATAACGGCCAATGAGGCAGGAGGCGTAGAGAATGGCGTGAGCCTATGCGCTATGTGGGAGGAGGAGTAGAGAGCAAACTGTGTCAAACTAAAACGTTTTTGTAACATTGGTTTTAAGGATAATACAAGGATAATGGGTACTGTCCCTTTAATGGAGTTGGTTCATAAAAAAACCTCAAGGATAGAATGATGTAGAAAGACATGCCACAGATATGAGAAATAGAAACAAAATGGAAAAATATCTTAATCTATGTCCAACTGTTATTCAACTAAAACAATGATATGTTATAAACAGCATATTGCAAATGTGAAATGCGGTTAAACCAATGTGCTTAAAATGGAAACACGTTAACTCAAGCCAAGAGTAACTCTCCCCAACTGACAACAACACATTCAGTGTTCTGCGAAATTAAATAAAGAAACTCTTGCTTATCTTAGGTCATCCAGTCGAAGGAGTTTCCATTTCAGAAGTTGCCATGGAGAAGCTTGCAACTTCTCAGCACCAGCTGAAGACACAGGTTTGTTCTGTCACCTTGTGCATTTTTATAAACTTCATCAATCCCGTTGCCAATAGCAACAACTGCTTGAATATCAGAGTGTATTTGAGTAGTGGCTTTTTCTCATGTTAACACTAAGGGGATGTCAAATGGACCATACAGTACATGAATGTGTGGATAGCATTCGTGGGGTACACAAATGCTTGCGGGCTTAGATACTGTATCACGTGTCTAGGTGTGACAACTGACACCTGCGTGTGTGTGTGTGTGTGTGTGTGTGGATGTGAAACACTGCCCCTTTTTCCCCCCTTCTATCGCTGTTGGGCTGTTTAAATAATTGAGTGACCAAAGTCTCCCCAGGTCACCTGCTATGCCCATCAGTAGACATAGCCTTAAGTTTCCCCTAATAAAGACAGTGTGTCAGTTTATGCATTACGTTTAATCTTCTAAGAATAAAGGCTTGTTGTTACTGGCTTATGAACTCAGGGCATACTAGTCCTGTCCTGAGACTGAGATGAGAACTGTATTCTGGCCTAGATTCTGTGCCGGTTCACTTAAGGATACAGGGGACAAGAGGACAGACCTCACAGGACAATGTAAGATGATCCGGGCTTAATAGCAAGGCAATCCATGTGGCAGTACCGGGCCAATACCCTTGCCAGGTAGGGGTGGCACATTGGTCTGTGTGCAGACCACAAAAATAACAGGAAATAGGAAATGTTTTTTTTTTCCGTCAAGTCAGGGCTCCAGCAGACACACTGGGTTATTTAGGTGGTTTTACAATTGCCCGATTAAAGACATTTTAGTCAAACTGTATTGTTCTGTTGAGTAATATAATCGAATGCCTCTATCTAGTTTTTGCAAAGTAGTGACATGTTTTGTTGAACGACCAAAGACCAACGTTTTTGGAAATTACTAAATGTAGTTGTGTAGTGCAATTTTAAGAAATCTGATGAATGAAAGCAAACACATTCTCTGGTTTTGTATCGCAAATCACAGAAAAGCAAGACTCACAGTGATTTAATCAGCAGTGTCAGCACTGTACCATACTGTACAACCCAAACTCCATCTACATGTCTGTAGGGCCTTTAAATTGTTCATGGTGTGTCACATGGTGTGTCTTTACAGAGAGTCTGTGTAAACTTTAGTTATGAAGTGGTTGTTAAAACCAGTGCTCAATGTTCAAATTAGAATATTGTCCAAAAATACAAACATACAAGGTGAAATGAGGTCAGAATTTCATGCTCCCCTGGTCAGGGACTGTGCTTCAAGCCAGTCAGTCAAAGCAACCATATGTTGTGGGGGGGGTGCAGATTAATGTAAAGCGCTGTGTCCTGCTGCATGGGACCGATTGCTTGGAGAATCCCCAATATGCCTTGCCCTGACACAAATTATACTAGAAATGAAACTAGAAATTAGAAACTATCAGAAAATAAAGGTCACACTATTAGTGCTCTCTCTAGAAAAGGTGTAACATATATGATAAACTGTCAAGCTAGCCACAGCTCCGGCTGTGACTCCAACTTTTCTCCTGTGTTTCTCCCGTCCTCCCCCCCCCCCCAGTGTGTTCCTCGTCTATGTGTGCATGTACGGAGGGCGGGGCTTACCTCCTCCAAGCTACGGTTATCTACCATTCACTACTACCTGCCTCCGCTCAAAACCCCTGTCACTCTTCACCCTCTCCTGCCTGCCTGCCTGCCTGCCTGCGACAGCTCAGCAACCTCATCGCCATACATTATGATTCATTACCAGCGTTTACTAAACCTCACCCACCGTCTCTGTGTCCGCTACTGGGCCCGCTACTGAACCGAAACAAAGCTGTGACTGAGAAAGGATAGTGGGGTCGACAGGAGCTCACATTAGAGTAGGCCAACGCGTCAATATGGAGCAAAGCATTCGAACAAGATTTGAGTTACAATTAGGTCATTTAGCAGACGCTGTTATCCAAAGCGACTTAAGGATGCTTGCAGGTAGGCCAAATCTGGGGCTCGAACCCACGACCAACACCTAGACCACTGGACTATCCTGCCCCCTATCCTGAGTCGTCTTAAGCCAGTGGTTTTCAAAACGTCACGGGATCAGTTTGGGGGGGGGGAAGTTTGGCAAGGCATCATTTTCCCACGTGTCATCCACACGTCAGAACTGCAAGTGCAAAGGCTTTCATGGTGTTACCTCAATCAGACATTGAGTAACATTTTTTAATCAACGTGTTTGAAGCTGTTGAGACACACTACACTACACACGCTGTGGGCAGATTGTGTAATAAGATTAGAGGGGTTAGCTGTAACATGTATAAATCAGGCTTTATACAGAGAGAGAGAGGGCCTGATAGTCAGCTTTACCCTGCTGGATGCAAAGCTAAGCTCACCCAGTGTGTGTGCGTGTACTGTACCAAATTCTCTCCTGATGTAGCTGAAATTGACACACACACACACACACACCTCCCTCTCACACACTCTCCCCCCCTAACACATCCACACACACACCCACACACACACAGGTTCTTGGTGGACTAATATTTTATTATTTGTAGTTTGTTAATAAAGTAATTATATTTGATCATAGCAGGCTTCATCATCAATTAAGCTGCCATACAAACACACAGCAGGAGTGAAGCAGGTGTGCACAAACTCATATCAAATGCAAACTCATATCAAACCATAGCTATTAAGCAGAGCACTAAGAAGTGATTCTGCACATCTTGGACAGCATAATGGCCTATAAAATATAATCATAAAGGGCCCTAGTTTCTGGGTCAAGGCGCAAGCAGAGGTGCATGCCCCGCAGGTCCACGGCGCATGCCCATCAAAGGTGTGGCCAATACTTCAATTTCGGGACACGTGGCCCGAAATCAGCTCCTCTCATTCCCTTTAACAGCAGCGCGCTCTCTGTCTCGGCAAACTGACACTTTCGTAATAGACGGCGAAGGTCCAGACCCGGCAGAGAAGCTTCTCCCGGGAGGAAACTGTCAAAACTCATGTCCTTGCTCGGGAGGTGCACAGTCGCCGAGTGCGCAAACATGGCCCCTCTAACAAACCACCATATTACATGTGCATATATTTTGTTTTGCACAAGGCACACATCAGTGCCAGGAAAGAAGGAACCACGCCCAGGCGAGAGAAAAAACACCTTGCACCCAACGAAATTGTCATTACGTGTGTGTCAGCGCTACCGCCGGCCTTGAGCCGTCCGGAAAGCTACAGCCCGAAATCTTTTCAGTGTAAACTGGTGACATTATTTTTGGGAAAACACACAGCTAAAACACCGTCTACTGCATAGCCGTAATACTGCACACAGTATTAAGCACATTTACAGAATAGCGACGCCTTACTTCAAGCCAGCACACACATGGAAATTGATTCTCATTTGGTTTTCATGGATCTATCTTTCTAGCAACTTTCATTTTATTTTTCAAGTTGTCAAGGGGAAGGCTGGTAAGGCCACCGCTGGCCAGCTTGCTGCGAGCCGCTCCAGGGCCAGAAGTGCTGTGCCACCCTGTGACGCCAGCGCTGCCCAGCACGGGCCTGACTCACGGCTTGGAAAGTGAAGACGGGTTCATAAACACTGCACACACACACACACACACACCCACCCACACACACACCCACACACCCACACACACACACACACACTCGTCTTGTGTGGGGGCGGGGGGGGGGGGGGGGGG
>JAODLI010055230.1:10000-15903 GCA_027575585.1 Percopsis omiscomaycus | reverse complement strand
GAGAGAGAGAGAGAGAGAGAGAGAGAGAGAGAGAGAGAGAGAGAGAGAGAGAGAGAATGAATAATTTACAAATAGTTCCAAAAAAATAGTTCCAATTAAGGAGAAAGACAAATAGGGATTCCTAGCTGAGTGAAGGATGGTGCTGCTTGTGACTATTGATTGTGGCTCTAGGCATAACAGATTGGTGCTGTGCATGTGGGTTCAGGGTGCAGGGTCTTTTAGATGTAGAGGCTGTGCAGGAGGAACGCCAGCTGTTGACGCTGATTAAGCAACTGAATCACATAGGGCCAAGTGGGGTAACCTTATCTCCCTAAAGGGGTCGGTTAAATGCACACTGCAAGAAATGTTACAGCCCGATTTTCACTATGAAGGTGCTCTCCGAATATCATCTGAGGAATTCTTTAAGGTCTATAGTCTTCAGTTTGCATCAAACAACCAAAACTGTGTTTTGGTTGTTTTTCTAATCTTGAAGTGTGCAATCCAACTGTGATTAGTAGAGGACTGGGTTTATTGGAAGTAGACTTACGCACTGGGCACTAGCACCCTCGCCCAATGAATACTTCATCTAAATTAAAATATGATGAATAAAAAGTGTTTGAAGAAAATGAATCGATACGGTAACACAATGAATAGTTATCAAATACTGTATTTAGTATAAGAGAAGGCTCTGTTTTGTGTGTGTGTGTGTGTCTGACCTCTCCGTCGCGGGTCTCGATGGTCTTAATGAGGACAGTCTTTTTGGAGTGCACCTCGGAGGAACGCTGATGTTGTGACTCGGGGCTGGTCTCTGAAGAGGTTCATTACAAACACATTAATCTGCACCAGCTACAGACACCCAAAGCTAATTTAATTCAGCCATTAAGTCATTTCGATAACTTAATACTGGGTTTCAGAATAAGCTGCGATAGAATCAGGTGTTACTTAGAAACAGCTGTTAAAAATGGCTTGCATGGCTATGAAAACATGGCTGGCTAATAAAACTACATTCAAATCAATGGCTCTAATGTAGACTGTTAATTAACCCTCAGTGGCTGCTTATGGTGCTCATTTAACTATCGGCAAAGAGAAGCGAGGGGAGTTATGGATGAATTGCATATTAGGATGAATAACTATTTGTCATCAAGATAGGCTGAACCAAGGAATTGTAGATATATGGATCAATTCCCTTCATGGCATCTATGAATTAAGGTGTCCAGATTGATTTTTGGTGTCATATACTACCACCTGCTGGCCACACGGTGTTATTGAAGCTAGGCCCTATGTCAACATACTAAAAGAGCTCCTACCCTATAAAATCTAAACTGTTAGAACTGTGACCTATACTATACTATATATCTTTCCTACTGTTCCCTATGCATCTATTGTGTACAAGGAATATCTCTTTTAGTCATTCATTCATTGATAACTCATTCTTAGTGTCACAGGGAGGAATTATAAGGATTTCCTACCTCTAAATCCAATGGAGGAGTAGGCAGAAGTTAGAGGCATTGTGGTGGTGATCCTGCAATGGGCGAAAAAATATAACAATAGTAAAGAATTTTTCAAATAAAATGCACACTAGTGGAAAAACAATGTCCAAAGATATTCACTATTTGCAGTGTACATTTAGAGTAGAAAGATTGACAAACTAAAGTGCTTTGTCTATTTTTTGTATTCATCCATCCATTCATTCATTCATCCATTCATTCATTCATTCATTCATTTGTCTACATTTTCTTACACATTCCCAGGACACAAACACACCTGCTCTCCTCTCCCTCCAGCAGCTTGCGGTAGGTGGCGATCTCAATATCCAGGGCCATCTTAACATTCAGGAGGTCTTGGTACTCTCTCAGGTGGCGGGCCATATCGTCCTATCAACCCACAGACATTACACAAGACATTTTAGCGAAAAACACATGTACACACGCAGTACATATAATGAAATCAGCCAGTGGTCAATAGGGGGCAGGAGGGCCCAGTCTTCTGAAAGGTTCTCTTGCCAACTTTATTGTTAATAAGACAAATAATTGCAATCAAAAAAAAAAGTCAAAGAAGTTGGTTGATAACGAAGTACCAGAAGCATGAGTCTACTTTCTGTAGTTCCGCTGTATTGTAGACTGCCGTGGTGAGGTACAGTACACCATGAATGGATTCTTTTTTAAATACATTTGTAGCCTTTTGGAACTTGAAATAAAAAACAGGCCCCATTTACTTACTTACTTACTTACTATTATACCTACAGGTTTGCTCTAAAAGAAGCTTCAGTCATAAACAAATCACCTTCATCTTGGCGATTTCTCCCTCCAGCCGGGCAATGGTGTCCTGGAAACCACTGGCCTCGCAGCCCATGCGGTCCTCCATTTCTCTCATCTGACGCAGCAGGGACTCATTCTACACAAACACAAGAGGGGCCGATTAGGACCGCAGGTCTCAAAATAGGGATCGGGACCGCCGCGGGGTCACGAGATGCTTGTACGAATCGCGACAAATTATGTAATTTTATCATCTGTAAGGAAACGTGCATCTTTTTTACCCACACTATTATTTAAGGGTATGGTCAAGCGAGTATAAGAAGTGAAGGCAGTGAGTATATGAGAGAGAGAGAGCGCGTGAGAGAGAGAGAGAGAGAGAGAAAGAGAGGGAGAGAGAGAGTCTAGCACTCACGGTGCCCTTGAGTGAGTCGATCTCGCAGGTGTAGGACTGGATCTGGTGTCTGTACTCCATGATCTCCTGCTTGGACTGCCTCAGAGCATCTGTGTTCTTGTTCACGGCCTGGTTGAGGTCAGACACCTGGAGGGTAAGAGAGGTAGAGAAACATCGACATACAGAGAGAGAGAGAGAGAGAGAGAGAGAGAGAGAGAGAATAATGAAATGGGGAAATGAAGGGCAGGAGACAGTTAGCGCCAATAGGTGCCAATCAAATGATTAGCAGGTGATTGGACCACCTTTAATCCAAACAAGAACCCTGTGGGGATGATTTTCCGAACACAGGCCCTTATTAAGTGCTGTTGGCGCCAACTGAACTACACACCTGGACGCTGATTGCACGATGGTTCTGTAACCTGCTGACAAACAGCTTTCATGAGAGTTCCCAGACAGGATGTAAAGCCAAGCCAATAGTAGATGCAGAGCTTGCTAAACCAGGATGGTTCTACCAGGCTACCAGGCATCTGTATGTATGTATACATGTGTGTTGGTGTAGTGTCCACTACCTTGGACTTGTACCATTCCTCGGCCTCTGCAATGTTCTTGGCGGCGATGCCTTCGTACTGCAGGCGGATGTCCCTCAGAGCAGCGGTCAGGTCAGGCTTGGACATGTCCATCTGGATCTGGACCTGAGACTCCTGCATCTGGCCCTGAAGCTCCCGGATCTCCTGCAGGGTCACAGGGAGAGAGGTCAAGCACTAGGGCTTTAGGGGGAAGGACGCAAGTAATAAGAGGGGGAGGGAGGGAGGGAGATAAGGAATGAGCGGTGGGAGCAATACTGGAGGGAGGGAAAAGGAAAGGACTCAAGGAAGACAGTGGAGAGGGAGGAAAGAAGGAATGAAGGATGGAAGGGAGGGAGGGGAAGGAAGGGAAGAAGGGAGGGAGGATCAATGGAAACAAGGAAGACTGGAAGTGAGGAGGAACGAAAAAAGCAAAGAAGGAAGACAGTAAAGGAATGAAGGAAAGGCAGGAAGGAAAGAAGGAGCGAAGCAACGAACGAAAAGCAGTAAAGAAGACAGTTTAATACTCACCTACAGCATTTTCCAGACCTAATGTCAAGGTTAAGAGCCCATTTTATTGATAGAGCATTTATTGGGCTTATTAAACATTGTGAGGCGCTCTACACTGGCACGATAAAACGGCTAACCTTTGGACTCAACTGACAAACCCAAATTTATAAATAGCGGTGCATCTGTTCACACACACAAGCACGCACGCACACACACACACACACACACACCTACACGCGGCAGCTGGTCAATGGTCCGCATTTCTCAGAGGTCAAAGCTGAGAGAGCGCAGGGTACTGTGCCTTCGTGTGTGAATGTGTGGGCACATTCCGGTGTGTGTCAATGTACCGAGGTATGTCATACACTTATTGTATGGCACGTATTGCTTTACACCCATATAGCAACCAAATTGTGTTAACTTGGCAAACATATTTGTCTTTAGTACTCCATGGGAGAGAACGCATGTATAGCAGCACGTCTATGGACGCTTTTATGTGTACATTACAGTATACCTTTACACACAGCTATCGTATGATGCACCTCGACCACACACACTGCTGATGTACCACCAATGCCTTTGAATGGAAACGTCAGGCTGTCAGACGGATGGATGACATTTACATTTGGTCATTTAGCAGACGCTTTTGTCAAAATGACTTATAAGTGTGTTTGGCCATATTGCATTCACAAGTGAAAGTAAACAGTAGTTTACTGTCACCGTCTGTCAGACAGGCGGACGAAGGGCTGACAGGCAGATATATGGACAGCTGGACAGAGACAGACATAAAGACAGGATACATAGACAGACAGACAGACAGACAGACATATAGACAGACAGGCAGACATATAGACAGACAGGATATATAGACAGACAGACAGACAGACAGACCTCTTCGTGGATTTTCTTCAGGAAGGCAATCTCTTCCTGTAGACTCTCAATGCGTCTCTCCAGGTCCAGCCTGGCAAGGGTGGCATTGTCCACATCCTACACATACACACATGCACACAAACACACACACACACACAGGCACACACGCACACACGCACACAGGAAGCCAAAGGGGAGGAGGAAGTTTAGTTGAGAAATCAATTTGCTGAGAACACAGGAATTTTTGTATATGATGAGACTAAATTATGAAAGGAAGGAAGGAAAGAAACAAGGGGAGGAGAGAAGGAAGGAAGAATGTAAAGAAGAGAAGGAAGGAAGGAAGGAAGGAAGGAAGGATGGAAGAGAAGCAAGAAGGAAGGAAGGAAGGAAGGAAGGAAGGAAGGAAGGAAGGAAGGAATTCTTCAATGTACACTAAATATTATACATGCAGGAGCTTTAAGAAACAAAAAGGCAAACGCATACAGCTCTGAAGGCAGACAGGTTATTTTCAGCCTCTTCTTTCTGATGAATCTCTTCCTGCAGTCTGGAGAAGAGAGAGAGTACGAGATAGAGGGGCAGAGATGATAAGCAACCGATGAAACGGTCTCACTATTAAACGATGTTGAGATGAGATTGTGAAACCAAATAGCTTTGAGGGAAACTGCCTTGGGTGCTATCACTGACCACTGAGCCCAGCAACAGACTGCCTCTCTCAGGCTACAATACTATCTGAATCTATCTAATCGATCTGAATTTAGGCATTTCTCTCCAATACTAGGTTCCTCAACACAACATACATTCAACATCTAAACATTAAAATATGGGTTCACAAGCTTAAATAGATTAAATATTAATGAATAAAAATATCCCCTTATTATGAACACATTATGTCCAAAGGGTTTTAAAAATAAATCATATTATTTTATGACTGGACAAGAAGCTATACAGGAATAAAACATAACAGTACTATCCCTCTTGTTTAAGCATTGTCACAAATGAACACATGCACACGCACACATACGCACACACACGCGCACACACATGTTTCTTCTCCCCAGGTCAGCTTGCAGCTGCTGTCATGCTACAGCATGCTGGGAGTGGGGGGGGGGGGGGGGGGGGGCAGCAATCCTGGGCTGACACTGGGGCTAGGACTAACCCTTAATATACCCTTGATGTAGGGTAAATTAAACATGCCTACAGTATTTCAGGGTGGTGTGAAAGCCTTGAAAGAATCTGAATAGAACTGCTGTAGGCAGCTTTTTTTAAGAAATTAGCACAGTGACAATATGTTTACTGTGGTAACAAACCCTGCACAGGATAAATAATAGATCTTACGAC
>JAODLI010055230.1:0-5000 GCA_027575585.1 Percopsis omiscomaycus | reverse complement strand
TATCTTTCCTTTTTGATGTCCGTTGTCAAGTCACTGCCCCCGGATGACAGAAGCTGGACTATATGTAAAAATTAAAATAGTCATGATGTTTTCGTGCCTTAGCATGAATAGATGACTGCAATCAAACTGAAATATCAAATCGAAATACACCTATTGCATACATAAAGCAGTATACATAAAACAAATATTTGGTGTTCATTTCAGGTGTTACTACAGGAATTAACTAAACTAGTGAAATCTCTTAATATTTTGTTTCTGCATCCAATCTTGTTATTTCCTCAAAATAAAAGGAAATAACTTGCACAATGTCCTTTGTAGGGCTGCAATTTATGATTATTTTCAGAATCAATCTAGATATAAAAAATTATTACATTTGGATACATTTTTGATTACATAATTACTAAAATGGTAGTAAAATAAGGTACAGTATAATAAATAAAACTCAGAAATTGACTTTTTGATATTGATTTTACATTTTGTTGAGACATCAAGTGAGTAAAGATATTGTGTTGGATTTTAATAAATGATAAACCTTGACTTGAGCAGGGCATGAGAATGGCTCCTAGGAGAGATGGAGGGAAAGGAAAAGAGAACATGGATGAATAAAGGGAAAACAGAATGGAAAGAGAGACTGAAGAAGCAGGTTTTGGCAGGTGGGGACTTTCAGACCCCACTGTTTGATTTAGCTTATTTTATATATCTCAGTTTGCTTTGGGTTTATTTGATATAATTTAGCCTTAAAAGGCTGTGTAAATCATCATGCATCCTATGATAAATGTAAACTTGTCTATGTTTAAGCATGGGCTGGCTTGTATAGCAGGCTGATTGCTAACCTGTCTCCCCCATAAATATAAATAGATAGACACACTTCCCAATGGCTTTGCTCGCTGGTGCAGTGATGCATGAGGAACAAGGGTTATGGGCTGTGCCATCTTGGAAGCTCAAGCACAGTACGACCACAAGGCTGAAGAACGGAGGATAACCGTCAATATCTATTGATACGACATTCTTAGAAAGAATTGATGTAGAAGACAACGTGTGGCACTTGACAAAAAGCAGTAAAAGCAGCAGTTAAACCGATAACAAATATTTGAATGGGTGTGTAATGCGAGTTGCTTCTTCCACCAGTCTGCACAGAACACGGCTGCTTCAAGCTTCAAGTCAAAGCCTGCCCCCCTGGCCTTTCCACAGAGCCTTAAGGGCATAGACATCATCATCCTCGCCGGTGTACTAACCACCGGCCGGCAGCCATCCATGCCCTCAACGCAGCCCAGCTGCCGGTGATTGTGAATGCTAGCTCGCTTTTCGCTGTTGTTGGTAAAGAAGAGTCATACTTATGTGTGTAGTATAAAAAACATTGGGCGTAAGCTCACGTTAATGCCAGTCCTGTGTTCTCATTTGCACCTGCACTCAACATGCCACTCAATTATTTTAATTATTATTATTATTAATATTATTATTATTATTGTGTGTTTTTTGCTACCTTTATTGTTCAAAGCACCGACAAATATCTCGAGCCCTTTCCAACATTTTCCAACAGGAAGGTGTTGAAAGAAAGCTTTCTTTTTTTTGTTAAGCCTCAAAAAGAAAGATAGCAATGCCTGGTACCACACTAACGGTAACACAAAGAATGTGTAAATATTAAATGCGGTGTTTGCACCATGCTAATGTTACTTCAGAATAGTGGCCAGTGGGGTCAAATACCATCTGGCCACTAAGAATCAAGAGTTTAGTGTAACCCCCCGGGTCACGCACTGGACCACACACACCAGGAATAGTACTAAAGGGAGTGTATTCATGCGCACGTTTGTGAGGGCTACACCCAATCACGTACATTCAATAGCTTTTCCAAAAACAATTGCGATACAGCTCAGGGATTTCATGAAAAACCAGCAATTCATGTGTCTTGCATATACACACTATTGTGGAAATACTGAAATAGTAAAGCACACATTGATACAAGATCTACACACAACTACTTTAAATTCAGCTTAAAGCTCATAAGGCTTAAAGCTCAGCTCATGCAATGGTTGACTGAGGACTTCCCTCCAGCGACCCAGCTGCTTGGTGCTTGGCATTCTGACCCAGGAGGAGCCCCCTCACATTAAAGAGGAACTGGAGAAAATGTGGATCATTTGGAAGGGAGGGCTGTTTCTGGGACTGAAGGAAAAGGGAGTCATAGCTTCACACAACCTAAATTTAGGCGAACAGAGAGACTGAACAGATGAGAGCTGTTTTGACACTCACTGGAAGACAGCAAAGGACGCTGGCTCAAAGGACTTTTGACAAACTGAACCATATAAATCTTTCAATACAATATAAAACCATCCCGTTGTTGGCAAAAATATTATATTGTATTATCATATTTATTATATTATATTATATTGTATTATATTATATTGTATTATATTATATTATATTATATTATATTATATTATATTATATTATATTATATTATATTATATATTATTGTTATATTGTGATATTTTTGGGAACTGACGTAGCACTGTCATAGACCCACTGTTGTTTAAATGTTCTTTTCGTGGTTCTTTGGCGCAGATACAGTTGGCTGAGCTAATAGTGGCTGCTGCAGACAATTCTTGCTCTTTTATCGTTTGATATTACAATATATAGATGAAGGAAAACAAACACAAGTACTCTGGTTGTTAACATGCTTCTTTTGTAGACGTCATTTTTGGGGGTGAAACGCAAATTGAACACACTGTAATATGATATGTCTATGAAATGTGCTGACATAAAAGGATCATATCCTGGAGTTTCCCAGGGAAACTTTCCCTTGGAGTTGACATTATCAGTTTGGATGGAAAATTAACCAACCCAGGAGTTGCACAGCAACCAAAGATACAGAACTTGACTTCTGACCTAGATAAATTTATCTTAAATTAGCTCCAAATTTCCCACACGGTTGGGTAAAAACCCCTATACACACACTTCCAACACACCCAGTCTGAGAGTGTCAGTCAGCAGTGCTGTTTATAGTCTATTGCATACAACAACTTCATCCAGTATTTGTGGTATTCAAGTGTTCAAGGGAAAAAAATGGAAATGATTGTCTTTATGTAACAAACTGCAGTGATTCATCCTTTGCTTAGTTCAAACTACGCTTTATTTAATTGTAATTGGATTGATTTAGTCCTTCAGTTGCTGATACAGTGCATGAGCAAACAATAATTCCTCAACCTAGGCACATGTGAAATAGCCTAGCAATTTACTGAATTTTTGTAGATTTGTGTACATTTTCTTAAGATATAATTACACACACAAATACACCCACAAGCCAAATAAATCCTCAAGTGCAATAATCATTTGACACTTGGATATAGATTGTAATCGTTTAGGTGTAAGACAACTATAAGGACAGAACAAAAGAATTGAGAAAGAAATAATGAAAATGCTGTGACATTTTAATCTGTACACCTAAAAGTGTATGTTGGGTATGTGTGTGTGTGTATGTGTGTGTATGTGTGTGTGGGTTGGGGGGGTTGTAGCGACATTGCCGGTACACTGCTTAGGTCATCTTCCAAAAACATTTAGCTTGTGTCGCCCAGCAACCGACCAAACACACATACACAAATGCCGAAAGCGGTGCGATGCCATGACACCGTGAGTGTGTTGGGTGAGGCCAAGAGAGAAGGGCGCTCCATGTGTGCTACTCTATAAATACTATTGCTTATTTGTGTATGGGACTATACTTCAAACTTGGCACACACGTAGGTCTGCAAGTATGTGGGTGTGCCTAAGGAGGATTGACTCCCACTGTCTAGTACCATAACAACTGCTTTTTGGCATGTGTTACATGCAGGTAGACCAGTCCCAAGTCTGTTTGTTCTCTCTTAAAGGCTATGATATAAACACTACAGAATAATGAATGATAATAATAATAAAAATAAAACAGAATAATTAACAGAATAATGTTATTCTGTGCCGATTTATTGGCATTATTACAATGCCAATAAATCGAAATGACAGTCACAGCAGGCTGTGACTGTGCATGTATTTTAGTAGGTTTCTGCTTCGCGTCAATATAATAATTGGCTTAATTTAATGTTCTCTTTGGGTTAAAACACGTAAACAATAAAACTAAATACATAAATACAACATAAATGTATGTATTCCACTTGTCCAGTAAAATGTAGAGTTAGTCCTATAGAGAGGTCGGAAACTCACAGACACTGCAGCTTTGCAAACTACCTACAGACACAAGGGGGAGCAAGAACGCTTTGGGATCGACTGCTCTGACCAAGTACTCACAATCTATTTGTTGGTCATCCATCCTTCTGTCCTAGCTATTCCATGCTATTCATGCCCCATATGCATTGCATTTTGCAAGCAATTCCTACCTTCATCAAGTTGGATGACCTAAGCTAAAGTAAAAAATCATATTACACGGATTTTGGTATGTTATAATTAAAGTTAGGCCTATTAAAAACTGCTTTTTCAAAAGAATTACCCTTGTGGTTGAAACCAGCGTTACAAAAACCTTGTTTTGGCTTGACACTTAAAGAAAGTAGCTCCTCCCATAACTGAGTGCTGAGTTCCTGGCACTCCTCTCTACTGCCCCTCCCTGCACCCCTCAACACCACTCACATGCTTACACTGTTCTCCACCCCTCCCCCTAAACACTTCTTGGACACTTGTATTTCAAAACATTAACAGTGACCTGGGGGTGACATATGGGGTTTTGGGGGGCTCTATAACGTAATCGAGAAGTGTACCCTTGTTACGATGTGGAGAGAAATAAACTATTGGAGAGACATACAGTAGAATACGTCACGCTAAGATCAACAAAGTAGCATATTCCCTATATAGCCTATAGCCTGTTTGTTGCGTACTACGACAAAGTCTTGAGGGACTTGGGGATAGCAGACGGTGACGTCAAGCCACGATGACGTGTGACCCCCCTCCCCCCCTCCCCTAACACACACACGCTCACACACACACACACACACACACACACACACACACACACACACAGTGTC
>JAODLI010055209.1:0-15905 GCA_027575585.1 Percopsis omiscomaycus | reverse complement strand
GATAAATGCTTCTGAGGAATATGCAGGGAGGCATATCCCATAGTGAGACATCGAAACGAATGCTATGAATGAGAACTACCTGTATACTTGAGCAAAATTACATCATGTGTGTTTCACATTGAAAGCACTGATTGTATGACGCACATGTGCTTGCATGCACGTAACCCCGTGGTGTCTCAATGTATGCGTGTACAGTATGTGTTTGGTGGTCTGGGGATCCTTGATGGTATTGCTCTGCCCCCAATTGGCCAGAATTGCATACTACGCCTTTAGGCAAAAGATGTCAGTGTCAGAATTCACTCTCATTGGTTGCCTGGTTTTTACCGTTTTAAGATTAGAAAGTATGCAGTTTACTAGGTGAACAGCCTGCCTATTCTGTAATGTGATTGGGCAGCCAAAGTGTTTGTTTTGTGTTTTCTTGTTGTTTCGTTTCCACAGCTCTGCATTGTAATAAAACATTACGCACCCAGTCCTGTTCCTTTAAGATTAACACAAGATTGATCAGAACTAATGCTTTGGATGTGAAGCTCTCTTTATCTTGGATTTAATTTTTAAAACGGAGCCCCCTAATATTTTTGTCTGTGGGCCAGTTCACATTCTAGAAACACATTCGCTGAACTAATGACTTTTGTTTTTAAACCTTTTTTTTGGATAAGGTGTTTGATCAGAGCGCCCTCTCGTTGGAGGCCAAGGAGGAAATGTATAAGCTGTATCCAAACGCCAGGCGAGCTCATCTCAAAACAGGCGGAAACTTTCCTTACTTGTGCAGGAGTGCAGAAGTCAACCTCTACATTCAGGTAAGCAGCGACTCTACTCACATTGTTTAAATGGATGCATCCTTGAGCAAGAGGCCCAACCCCTACCTACTCCATGTAATAGCACCATGTGATTTTAAGTCACTTTGGATAAAAGTGTCTGCTAAATGACCTAATTGGGTTGAACCAAATGAAGCAGAACGAGCAACGTGCTAGCAATCCAAAAACGTAATACATCACGTCTAGTGGTCTGGCTGTTGGACTCCCATCCGGAAGGTTGTGGGTTCGAGCCCCAGAGTTGGCCTACCTGTAAACTATCCTGCCCCTGAACTTTGTTTCAATGGACATGGAAGTCATGTTTCAATGTCTAGCTTAGAGACGTACTCAACCTGACTCTAAGGTTCTCTGTGACTCCTGTAATTAGATTCACCTGCGTCAGTTTCATGGAACAAGGTATGCAGCCATCAACCCTGCCATGGTGAGCGCTGAGGAGCTGGAGGTCCAGAAGACTCACCACAGCAGTAACGGAGACAGTGAAGACGAGTAGGACTATGGTGGCTCTAGAGCCTCTCCACCATGTCTGGGGAGAGCAGAACGGAGCATCAAAGCCAGGCATGGCTAACCAATAGCCATTCACCGGTCTCTGAATAATTTTGAAAAAGGACTTTTGCCACTCGGGCAGATTTTTACTATGAAGCTGAATAGTCAATCAACAACTTAAATTGATTATATTTTTTACTTTACATAAGATTTAAAAAATAAACAAAAAACAATATTTTGATACTCATGTTGTACATAAAATGTATCTGGCTGCCTTTGCTTTCAATGTTACTTGTATTATACTACATGAATATGTTGCCTTATGTGAAATTAATTTCATGAATCCGGTAGAATTAGACATTGCACTTTTGAATTGCCCGTATTGTGTGGGTTTTTTATGTTCTGCTTTATTTTCTGTTTTGGTTTACATTTGCTAACAATTGACTCTTCTAAAGTGAGGAAAAAGTGCACTGGTTAAATTAAAATAATTGTTTCTATAGGTATTCCATTCCATGCAATTAAATGTAATTGTCTTGTTAGCCATTTGATTTATAGAGTAAAAGAAGTACTGAATTTCAGATCTTCATGCACATTTGTGTCATTATTTTGCTGTTAAAAAACAATTTTTCTTGTTAACATCCATGGTTCACACAGGTTCTGAGTTAATGTGGCCAGTTAGACCTTTTCTCAGGACTGTCTGGGTTGTGGTAATTTAGTTTGAACCGAGAAAGCCGGAATGGTCTGGAATCAAGACTTACTCTTCACTCTGTCAGTGTATCTTATGAGTTGTCTGTTTGTTGTACCTGTTGGAAAGTTCAGTAGGGTGCATTCAGTTAAAGGAATTCTTGCTACGTTTTGGAAACCTAATTGCAAAGAAAAATTTTTTTAAAATGTTTGCTACGTTCTAGAATTTAGACTGATTTCTGTTTCGCTGAATTGTGTGGCTGTGATGGACAGCAAACGCTGAGAAATAGCAATATCTAATCCAAAACCAAACTCTTTACCATTTTAAATGAATCACTGAGTTCAGCACATATTACTGAACAAATTCATAACATGTAAACGCGTACTGCACACACCCCAGATGTAATTAAGCAATCGGCCAAGCCTTTACTTTGAATGAATACGGTCCGACTGATTGATTTACTCTTCTTCCTCCCCATAACAGGATTGCATTGGATCATCTGAAGTGTACTATGGCTTTGTGGGAAAGCTTAGAAAAGTATAAATAATAATTTAAATACTTTGTTCTTAAAATATTTTAATTCATATTATGCACCAGTAAATATGTAAACAATATTTATGTACTGCATAGGAAAAGTATGTAGCCTACTGTGTATTTATACAATGCTATTTTATCTTTAGTTATTGCATTGTGAGAAAACGTCTAAATCTTTAATTCCTGTCCACCCACACAGGTTGGTTGACTTAATGTAGCTGGTTAGAGTTCCCAGACTGTCAGTAGGTATGAAAGCATGTATGAGCATGTTTATTTTGACAGGGCTAATTAGCTTTAGGCTAATAACTTGTGGTATGTGTAGAACACGGCAAGTTACCAAAGGGGGCGTTCATTTATAGCAATAGAAAGGTGTACTACAAAACAATCTCCAATATAAATACCTCCAGTTAGATTATGAAAACAAATACAATGGTTGCTTCATGCAAAACTAACTATTCATTTACCATTAGATCCATCATATTATTTTTAGTACATATCAAAAAATGTGTCCTTATTGAAAAAATGATTTCTTGTGTTTACATCGGTTAGCACGTCTAGGCAATGTCTGTTTTTAATGTGTTAACATGGCATCCATAATGTCCAAATAATGTGGATTTATCTCAATTTATCTTTCTTCCATCACACTCTTATTGCATGCATTTAATAAACAAAATCAACAATTCTGCAAACATATCAATTAACCTAACCTTAGTCAAATATTTTGAGGTCCAAATATATTTATACTTAGGGCACACAGATGTAAGAGTTCTTCCAACCTTCCAAGTAGTCATTTTTTTCACATTGCACAACATATTTTGGGAGAGCTGGTGTCTGCATTTGCCTTCTGCCGGATACTTTCTGTTCAGGAACATCAAACAATGTAAAAATCGAGGGGAAATACAGTTAAATCAAATAACTAATCATCTCTTATTAGGGATGGGTGATATAGACTTAGAACTATGTTACGATATTTCATGGCATTTTTTGCGGTAACGATATAAATGATATGACAAATCACAAATGTTTGATTCACATCTGATCTTTTGTATCTGAACCATTTCCATATTACGGAGGAAGCTCCTTTTTTGGGGATTAATTCTTCCTTCTCATCTAGGGTTGGAACTCCGTCTTCCGCCATGCTTGTTCTCTTTCTACGTGTGAGATGGTGAGATGCCAAGGGGGTAATCGAGCATCACACGTCATCAACTACATCGTCCATATCGCGGGATGACAAATTCTTATCGAGGGGAGGAATTGTACCGGTATATCATGGACGATACAGCCCTATCTCTTATACATCACCAGATACATCCAATGCCTGATGTTTACAAGGATCACAGATGATCAAAAGAATGTCAAAACAGTGCTGCTCGGTGGACTCACCTGCAAGATCTGTGCGGGAGATCTTCACCAGCCCCTCATAGAGGCCTTTAATGGGGTTCTCACCCGCTATCACCACTCCATGAAACCAGATTAATAGCATTCGATGGCCATGTTCTTTGTAGCTTTTGGTGCCTATAATATAAATATACAGTGATATGACATTCCCATTAGCTTACACAGAGACAGAGCAGTTCATGTCGGTCCTAGAGACAGTCTATAAACGTAATGGAAGTTGAATAACTGCAGCTAGATAAGTGCACAGAGAAACAAGAAACAAGATTATATTTTTGTTCAAGAGGTCAGCTTGTTTTGTCTAACCTCAAAGGAACACTGTGTAACATGTTTTTCTATCTTTAAATTACCAGAATTGTCAAGAATTTCTTACTTTACGGAACCCTCAAGTATTCCATATGCCTGAGCTAAACAGAGAAGTAGCCTACACGTCAGGAAGCCCCCGTAGTGATGTTTGTTTACACTAGAGTCTGTCATGCCGCAGAAACCTCAAGCAGTTTGTACATAAATTGTACCAAATGATCTCGATCAGTGCAGTTTTTTACTATATTTAAATGTTATTAATGGGATTAATGCTGGTAAATGTGAATGGAGGAGTGTGTTCAAAACAAGCTGTCATGTCCATATTTTGATGTAGCAGGTGTCAATTTGGCAACTGTTAAAAGTGATGACCTAAATAATGTCCGGCATAATGTAAGTGAATAATTTAGAAATGTATTCTATCTAGCTTGTTATCTGTAGTTAATCAAAGTTAATCTCACTGCAGGAGATGCTTTATTTGCTATTTTACTCTGCACTCCATTAATAACAGTTAACGCTGAGGTTTTCAGTATCCAGCTCGTATGTGTGAGTTAAGGGACACGCTTACCTGTCCACTGCTGTTCTATAGCACGCATGTGTGCGTGGGTGAAACCCCAGTGTTGTGCGAGCATCTTCCATTCTCCACGACACAGGTGCTTGGTGGCCAGACTCCACAGCACAGAGCGCAGGTGTTGTGTTTCCAGCTGATGGTCCTGTTTAAAGCTCAGCTGTCTGCCTACCCAGTCCTGGCCACTGGTCATGTGATCCTAGGACCAAAACAAAAGCTATTGTATTTTTTTGTTGTCTGTCTCAATATAAATATTGGTAACAAGCAAGTGGTAATGCCTGTCATGTGTTTTGTTAAAAGGATAGTGTGTGAGTAAAGGTGCGATCAGCTTTCATCCCCTAAA
Organism: Percopsis omiscomaycus; assembly: GCA_027575585.1. Classification (NCBI taxonomy): domain Eukaryota; kingdom Metazoa; phylum Chordata; class Actinopteri; order Percopsiformes; family Percopsidae; genus Percopsis; species Percopsis omiscomaycus. The sequence continues at coordinate 10,785 of JAODLI010055209.1, read as the reverse complement.
AAGAGTGTTTCTCTCGAGTTTATGCTACCATCTATTGGTGAAGAGGCCGCAGTGTCAATGGAGGAGCAAATGGCAATGTCCGCTATGCGCCCCATATGACGTTAAAAACAACCCATTCTGACCTACAATGTGACTCCCAATCTCACATGACTGTACATGGTTTAAAACCTACCTAAGATAACAAATATTCATGTTTTTATTTATACAAAGTCCTTTTTTGGTTAAAAACATTGCATTAAACATTGCATCATTAAAAGGTGACATAGGTCAACACTGCATGAGTTGTGTCCAAGTCACATGCTTGAATCGAAACAGAAGTCGTTTTGCCTTATCTGTGGTTTCATGGGGTTTGGAGGCAAAAAAACAAATTCTGTTTAGCTATAAACATGAAGTTTTCAACTAACTCATACAGCGCCAATGGTATGTTGTTGTACAAATCTTTCACCACCACATCGCACCTTTCACATTAATGTTCAAGTGACGACACAAGCAAACATACCTTTTCCCATCTGTAAAAACGGTCAGCTTTGATGATCATGTCCACTAGGACAACATGGCTGCCTCTGGCTGCCACCTCCAGGCATGTCTTCCCCTGCTGTGTGTCAACAGTCGCCTCATCAGACCCATGACAGACATTTACCCCATTATCACCAGTGCTTTGCTGAGTTAAAGGAATACTCCACCCAAAAAACGATACTTCATGTATGCATTACACACACTGAAAGAAAAAAAAGGCTGTACTCCTATCTAATGATGACGGTCGCGATCTAAACTAAATGCATCCCCTATCAAGTCGATTGGGCAGTATATTCTAGTGGTCTGGGTGTTCTACTCCCAAGGGTTCGAGCCCCGGAGTTGGTCTACCTGTAAGCACTTGAGCTAGATGCCAAACCTGCCCTACCCGCTCCTTGTGGTAGGCCTACTTGTAATTGTACTCATTGTAAGTCGCTTTGGATAGAAGCGTCTGCTAAATGACCTGATTGTACTTGTAGCATTCCAAGTGGTGAGGGGGAGCAGTTGATTCACTAATTCACTACTTATTTTGGTTAAGTATTCCATTTTAAGTGTTGGCTGCTACCTTGTCCGTCAGGTTGAGGTTAACTCCGGCGATAAGGATCATCTCTGCCATGTCTTGGCGGCCATGCTCGGCTGCGATGTGCAAAGCTGTCTGCTGTCTCTGTGTGCACAGTTATATGATATTCAGACCTGACTGTGTAATCTAGGACCTGTTTCAGTGGTGTAACAGGTAATTTAATATTGTTAGCCAAGTATAATAGGAACAGCGAGGCCTTGTGTGTTTGTTTTTAAGGGGGCTATAATTCTGCGAGATGCAAAGACATTATTTCACATTATTGTGAATAAAGATGGCATATTTCACAATACTATTATAGACACATGACATGATTTGCAAACAGGTGAACTAATGTCTGGTTTCGACATTGATGTATCCCCACCAAAACCACAGCATGGACAAGTATCGTCAAGAGACACAAGGCTGTACGGTCCTTGGTGTAGGGGGGCAAGATAGTCTAGTGGTCTAGGTGTTGGACTCCCAGCCAGAAGGGTTGTGGGTTCAAGCCCCAGAGTTGGCCTACCTGTAAGCAACCTTGAGCAAGATGCCTAACCCCTATCTGCTCCATGTAATAGCAGCATGTAATTGTAAGTCGCTTTGGATAAGTGTCTGCTAAATGACCTGATTGTGTAGAGAGGTAGTCACCAAATGAAAAGCATGATGTAATCGCATAGACCTTGCTGCAGAGCTTGTACCACAGACTGAATGAATCTGGCACTCACATTGTCTGGTATGTCCAGGTCACAGTCAGCGTCTAGAAGCAGTCGCACCAACTCTGTGTGGTTGTTAAACACAGCAATGTGCAGTGCGGTGGTGTGTTGCTGTTTGAACCAGAGAAGTGCAAGGCTCATCGCAGCAATTGTGCAGAAACAGTTTTTACAGGTGCATACAGTTTTTAGCATGAAAGATAATAATATTGTGTTGTACAGCTTTAGAAAATGCACACCTTGTTACAGTACCTGCTATATGCAGATGACGTTATACTTACATTGTCAATAGCATCTGTGTTGACTCCTGCGCCTAAGAGGAGGCTGGCCACGCCATCCAAGCCATGCTGGGCCGCATAGTGGAGGGGACTCTTGTTCCTCTACAGGCAAGAGGAATATATGCGGGACACATTAATGTAAATAACAAAATTTTACATCTCATGCTACACCTTTAAGGTGATTATGAACTATGGTAAAACTGTCTCCTGTGTGTGTGTGTGTGTGTGTGTGTGTGTGTGTGTTTTGTCAGGGTGTAATTCACTGTAAATAAACAAGCCATACGCTAGTTAAAGCATTGACGTTGCAGCCAGACTCCAGGAGTATCTGGGCACAGTTGTAATGACCTCCGTCAGCCGACAGGTGCAATGCTGTGAGATCGTCCTGGAAACATAAGGTGAATGACCACTTCATTGACACTCCATTATTCACTGAATATTCGACAGCATTTTGAAAAGTGGCCAGGAATTAGAGAATCTGGAACAAGGCTATACAAAATAACAGCATTTTATAATATAGGACTAATATATTGGACTGTAGAATAAACCCCATTATAATAGAATATTTAGGTTCCACACGTTATCCATTATTAATTGATTAACATCCTTTTTTCTTATTGATTTCATGTTTGAAGTGTAATGCGGCGGTCAAACTGAATAAAATTGAATCGAATAAACCTAAATGTTTAAACGTTTAAATGTTTACAGGCAAGTATGTAATTCACTCACAATGTTTCTGTCATCAACGTCTAACCCTGTCTCCAGAATCTTTTGCAGGACTTCTGTTTGGCCATTTTTCGCTGCCAAATGCATTGCAGTGTTCTCTTCCTGCATGCCATCAGAAAAACATCTTATCAACATAATCTGCAACATGTAGCCTACTTTATAGCACTTAGTCTGTTAACTTCCTGGTTTGAATCAGATTTGTCTTTTCCTCCATATAAACCCACACATTTTGTTAGTGTATTTGCAGTAGCATACCCGCGCCATTCTGTTTGTCTGTATAGCCTTAATCTCATTTCCAATCTCAAAGGTCTTCCCTAACCCAGATTTAACACAGAAATCAACTGCTGTGTCTTAAATTGTCCCGTTGGTGAATCATATTCTACGGAAATTAAGTGATGTAACGAGTGAATAAAGGCGATTGGGTAGATCTCGTCAATAAGACACTTTTGAATCATTAATGTGAGGAGGGCTAATCAGGCAAATTAACTGTTCCTTAAATTTAGGATTTTAAGGAACCATTATCAAATGCTTAAACCTGCTTTAAAAATATGAATTTCCCCATTTATTCCAATAATTTACTCTTTAACACAAACGTCAGTCTTAAACACAACCTCTTATAGACAAACACAAAATTACCTAAATGTAATTGTAATACGAAAGCGTATATATGTCTATAACTTAACATATTATTATAACATATTTGCTTTAGGGGAAAACTTTTTTTTGCAGTGGATTGTCATATACTAGTTTGATGTTCAGAAGAAACACAGATAACCGCTGCCAAGTTAGAACACAGACCAATTACGGACTCTCGTGCTAATATGTGTGCTTGTGAGAGCATGCTGTAAGGTTAGCTAGGCTTTTGTGTGTATTACTACCTTGTCTTTCAGGCCATGTGTACAACCCATTCCGATAAGGAAGTCCACCACTTCTAACTGTCCATGTTCAGCTGCAAGGTGAAACGCTGTCTTGCCAGACTGAGTCATCAGGTTACACACAGGATGCATTAGTTTTTTAATATAACAATATTCCAGATCATAGGTCATATTATAGGTCTTGTATAAGTGTGAAAGTCATTGCTTCGTGGTGCAAAGACTGGCATATAACCTCCCTTTTAAAAATGGCCTTAGTGTAAACATTTATTACATTTAGTAGACCCAGGTTTTAAAAATTATTCCTCCTATTTTTCTATTCCAAACTGAGATTTATGTACAGCATTTTCATCGGAGGATTCATGCCTTTAAACACCATTAGCAATAAGATGGGAACCATTCACAACCTATTACAGATATATATAATTTATATAATGAACTGCAGCCTGTGTGTACCAAGGGCGGTGTCATGAATCAAACTCATAAAGTTATGTGTGTCACGGCAGTTAAGTGAGTGAGCGCCATCAAGGCATATTTACACCAGTGTGTCGTCCATCCTTTCACCTTGTCCACTCTATCCAGGTGAACCCCCTCCAGGTCCTCCATGACGAACTCCAGGACTCGGGTGTGGCCCCGCTGGGCAGCACAGTGAAGCATGCTCAGCCCATTCTACAGCGTAAGAAGAAGCTGTTATAAGAAATTGGTAAGAAAATAAGTCCAGAGCAGTCATTCTCATATTGGAGTAGCGGAATCCTTTTTTTCAGCTTAAACATTCTTTAAAAATGCTTTAAATCTGGTTAAATGACGTCGAACCATGAAACACGCGTGCAACTTAGGAGGGCAGTTACAACACACATTGTAATAATTGTAATAATTGTTCAAGGACTTTTTAGGATATAGGATTTCTGGAATGTTTCTGGACACGTCATGTTCCCTCCATTTTGAAAACCATTAGTCCAGAGGGATGGCAAAGTGTGGCAAGCCCTTACTTTGTTTTCCCATGTGAGATTTGCGCCGCAGGCCACTAGGACCTGCAAGATTTTGAGGTGGCCGAACCAGGATGCCAGAAGAAGGGAATTCATGCCAAACTATAGAGGCATTCAAAACAAGGTATATTAGGACATTTATTCTATTTGATCTAAAATAGTCCAAGGTGTTAATATTGGTTAAGCAATATAAAGTTATATATATATATGTATGTATATTAAGACATCTGGAAAGTGGCATAGCTGTAGCTTAGGACGCCCAAATGCATTACACCCGTTGACCCGTTGTCAATGTGCACGTGTGCTCATGAATACGTGTGTGCATACACTGTCAGCTTCATCTACATCAGAGTCATGTTCTAGAAGGAGACGGAAAGCCTGTTCATTCCCAGCCCCGGCCGCCCAATGCATCGCCTTACGACCCACCTGGAGAGAGGGAGACAGGGGGAGACAGGGGGAGACAGGGAGGGAGAGAGTCAGTTGTCGTGTTGGTGCTGCATTTCAGTTTACAACCAAAATACACAAATTGGGTAACAAACTATATGAACAACTTCTTTTAATAGTATGACATAAATCAGAAAAAACGTATCGACTTAAAGCCCTTCTAATTCTGTTCTACTAAGTAGGCTAACTCTGTTCTAAGAAGTAAAAAAGTTATTTGACCAGAACTTTTGGACAAACCAAATTTTAAATCCATGGAGCACAATAGTCAACATTTGACAGTTGGGTCAACTACAGTAAGCATTTTATCACCATTTAAAATACCTGAATCTATGCTAAGAAAGAGTTAACAAACCAGTGGGAAGGAAATAACTGATGCCTGGGTTTTCAACAAGTGGAGTTAATTTTTCTGCTACATCCTGCTTCGAGGCACAACACCTATTTCCTCCACACTCTGAAAACAAGCAGTGTTATGGATGAATGTTTTCCCTGCCACAGACTCACTCTGTTTTTGGCTTTGACTTCCACGCCCTTTTTAATCAGCTCCTGCATTTTCCCTGTGTCATTTCTTTTAGCGGCATCATGGAATTCCTTTTCTGACCAGACAACTGGAAATGATAAAAACAAAACAAAAGGATTGATTTAAGTGGGTAAAATCTGAGAGCAGCACAACTGAGAGTTGTAGGCCTACTTTACTTAAAGCAGCACTATGTTAAACTAAAAATGATTTGTACATTGTATGATAAATGTGGTCTAAAGTAGCCTACATAAAATATAAAAGTAAACATAAATATATTATGGTTATGGATGAATAAAAGGTTACTTAGCAGGTAAGATATTTTACTGGATGAAAATGTGTGTTTTTTTCAGTGCTAGTTAATTAATTCAAACAAGGGGTTGAAAACTAAGGGTGTATACCCTTTTTGAAGACAATAGGAGGGTTAAAGCAGCACGTTAGCGTTTCTTTTGGTAAAGTATTAACATTTGAATTGCCATTTCAAAATTGTTTCTCTCAAGCCCCGGTAAAACCAACGGCATTTAACCCGACCCCCCTGGATTTGCCTACAGTGTTTGGGTCCTGACAGTAGACAAGTGGTAAATATTCCTTTATATAAATATATAAGTTATAACTTTCTGCCCCACCACCACTAGCATAGCTACATCTTAAAGCAATACTCAACTATAGTTACACCCTTGACTTATAGTCAATATAAGATAACACATAGGCTACTTAGCATTAAATAATGAGTGATTTCGTGTAACGTTAGTGATTTAGGAAATATTTTCATTTTTCACCTAGAATGGAAATATTGCATTTGAATAAAGAATATAGATTGGATTCGCAGGACATTTTTAATAGCCTAACGTTACCTAGCACAGCACTGCAATATGAATATACAGGTAAACAGACTTTGCGCCTTAAAGTAGGCAAATCTACTAAAATCTACAAATTTTATTTAAAAAAATGAAACTGAGGAAAAATGTACCAGAAGATGTTGTTTAAGTAGGCTGCATCTGCTTTACCTAACAGACAAACAACAGCGCGGAATACAGTAAAATGCCAAAATGAAATAACGTTAAACGATAGGCGATGCCGTTTCCAGCACGTTCAAACTCACGGATATCATCCTCTGATACAAGATCGTCCTCCATGCTTAAGCTGTTTTAAAGGCTGCTCCAGTTGATTTTTATCATCGCATCTAATTTTAAAATTTTACCGTTCATAATTTCATCAAGATTTCTGGAGGCGTGATTCGAATTTTACGCACTGACTGAATGAGGCCAGGGATGTATTGAATGAGACCGTGCCGCACATCCGGGTGTGTTGCTGACGAAAAACAATTTGACTTTTTCCGCACGATTTGAATATGAACTCAGCATCGCATCAGGTGAAATATATAGTAGGGTAGGTTTAACTCTGTAGAAGATTTAGAGATTTAGAAATTATATCATTACCTGTGCGGGTTTATTAAAAACGTCTTGATATAGCCTACCTTATTTAAAACAAAGGGCTTTTTATGATGGTTTACATAGGTCATAATAAACTACATAGCCTGCGTTATTTATGAGGTTTGAGAAAAAACATAAGAATGGGTCTAATAGAAAACACAGATAGGCCTACATTAAAACCTACATTTACCTTAGGGCCTACCTCATGTCCATCAGCTACCGCACTTAAACAAAATGGCTAATAATATGCATGATGCAGTTTTAACGTCTACATTTAGAACAATAATGGAATATCTTCTATCAGAATCGAATGTAGTACCAATAAAATTCCACACGGGGAAGACAGAGTATCTAAATCGGCCGTATGCACTGTACTGTAGAATCTTGTTCAGGGACCGTTTAATCTACGGGCCATTTCACCGCCCTTCAGTTGTTGTAAACAAACACAGGCATTACATTTTGCAATACAGGGTCCACAATGAATTAAACTATTAAAAACAACAACTATGTAACAATAATTGGCGTGCTTGTTCATTCCCAAGGTATAAAATGTCCTGGACTGGACTGTGGAAAATGTGGAATTCTAAGAATTAAAATGATAGTTGAGCTGCAGACAATGTAGTTTATTTTGTGATACATCTTCAGGCAGACCGGACCACATGCATCACTGCTACTGTTGGAGCGGCCAGCTGTGGATCTATTTAGTTATTGCTATTAAGAGAATTGTATAAATACTCTAAATACATGAAATTGGTTGCTTGTCGTTTCATTTAACTGAACATACAGTATGGTATAAGATTTAATACTAGTCTATTGTCTAGGTTCTTTATTACAGTCTAAAAATGAGTTATTGATATTACTTGTACAGCAGGATAGGTTAGTGAATAGGGTGACCAAAAGATCCTGAGTTCCTACCTGTACTGTGAAGCATCGTTGAACAAAATTTCTAACCCCTACCTGCTCCTTAATACTTGCAACTCACTGTAAGTCACCTTGGATATAAACATCCGCTTAATGACCTACCGGTACTTGTAAAGTAAAATAAAAATGTAGACACTGTATTAACTATTTAAACCTGTTTTGCTCATCATCAATCAAGCAATAGAACTACTGTATGTACTGTATGTATGTAATGTATGAGGTTAACAGAGGTTACACAATAGTGTTGTGCAAGAGTATAGGAAAACATCTCAGAGAGTGACAAAAAGTGTTTGTTTTCCCCCATGTTCCACTGTGATGGTAAGGCCATTGTATACATGTCCATGTATAGTCACACACCGTTTAGTAGTTCCTGTTAAGTGGTACCCAGTTCACGCTTGGCAAGTCAAAAGGTGGAACCGAGTCACCGCAACTGTGAAAGTTTAAACAATGGATAATAAAGACATGGTAGGCCGTTTTCATTAGTTTAATCAGATTGTGTTATTATTTGACTTTGATCAAAATAAGTTGACATTTTAGGAGCAATTATTGCAGGCATTCATAACTGCAAGAGTTTCACAAACCCTTTCTACAACGGTATTGCATATACTAAAACATGATTTCACTCAAATAAATCCCATACAAGCACAATACATTGTACAACACTTGCTTATACAGTCCATGACATTGCAAAACATGCTATGCACAATAGGTAGTACCATTTTATACCCTGTCCATTTTAAGAGCATTGTTACCCAACACTGTAGATAATCACGTCTTGTGAAACAAAATTTTTTTGAAACTCATGATTAACAAAGCATTGGACAGCAAATATCAAATTCTGTGATGTAAACAGTCAGGATAATCATCCATTTGTGCATATCTTCATACAACATACTACATACAACTGAAATGTTAGCACAGCCATGAATACCACAAAGTCTTCAGTTCTTGTGTGTAGGAGCCTATTCATTGGAGCAGGGCTCATTAGCTATTGCTTGCCTGTTATATTATTATTATTCTGTGCTAATAAAAATAACATCACTGTACACTTACAGCTTATATTTATCGTTATCAGATCCCTAATTAGTCTATTTGCAAAATAGTTATTAAACCCATGTTTGATATAATTTCAACAAATTATTTCAACAAATAATCTATATATTTATACAAAATTATACCAAAAATCCTGAGCTATAATAATCAAACCTGCGTCATTATTAGCAATTACTTCCCTTTAGAAACTGCTAGCCAAAGCAAGCTATCTTAACTCTTGAATCATTGGTAATAACAATTTGTAATAACAAGGTTTTAACCTTTGTACTTACACTGTTAGTACTCTTACACTCACTGTATTAACAGTGTTTGAATAAAATATTACAATTATTTAGCAATTAAATATCCACAGAAATATTCAAAGTAAAATGTATAAAAGTGAGAAATTTATAGGGAAGCTGTAAGCACGGCCTTCAGCTGCAAAGAAAGAAATAATTGCACTAAAATCAATTATGAGCAAATTGCATGTGCTACATAACCAGCAAAACTAAAAACAGCTGTAGCCCTGCCGGATTGCAACCAATAACACAGAGTCAGGTCACGCCTTCGAGCAAGGCTGGATCACAGGCTGTTCCTCTTCTCTGTGTTCTTCACAAGTTTAGACTCTTTGAAGTTCTTTGCCTCCTTGAGGTACCGATCGGCCATCTTTAGTTTTGCCATGGCCTTGGCCAGCAGATCCTCCGGTTTGCTTTCCCCGAGGGACACGCTGCTCAGAAGCTCTCCCGTCTGCTGGAGCTCCAGAGCCACTCCCTTCTCAAGGGTCGCCCAATCATCGCCGGGCGTGGCGTTCACGCCATCCAAAGTCTCGGCAAGCAGGTCTCCCATGGAGGCCGACCTGCCGTTCGGGGAGGGTTTGGCGGCTATGGGCGGTCTGGAGGCCTGATGGTGCCGCAACTCGATGGAGTTGGTTCTCACCTTTGAGCCGACATCGCTGGCCTGCGTCTCGGTCGAGGGTCCCCGATTGTTACCTTGCTCTGTGTTGTCGGGGCACTCCTCGTCCTCCTCACCGGCGTCCAACACGTCCAGTCCGGCCTGACTTCCCCTCAGCGCCGCCGTGGAGGCCGCCAGCGGGTCTCCGTTCTCGGAGCCCTCGCTGTCGCCGCCGTCGTCATCCTCCGAGTGCTGACCGCTGTCTACCGACTTCTCCTCCAGCCTCTCACTGCTCTCGTCGCGTGTCTGGCGGGGAGGTGTGCTGGGGTCGCTCGACGTGACGACCACTGCTGGGATGGCGGCTGCTGAGACCACGGGGGGTGTGAGCGTCTCCTCTACCCGGGGAGAACCGTCCGGAGTGTCTGAGGCTTTTTGTAGCGGGGCGACGGGCGCCATCTTCTCTCGAGGAGATTCCTGGGCCTCAACCTTGGCAGACTCGGAGGGGGACTCAGGGCTCTGTGTGGAGCCTCTGGTCACGGGTTTCTCTTGGACTGCAGGGGGTGTCTTTTTAGAAGTCACGGATGGCTCCCCCTCAGGCACTATCCAAGCCACTTCCTTCTTATCCCCACGTTTATTGCTTTCCTCAGTTCTTCTATCTGACTGAGAGGGTTTATTTTCTTTGGACGGAGGGGTGGGAGGTTTTGGGTCTGGTCTAGACCCCGAGGCCTCTGCAAGTTTGTCAGTGGGATTGCCAAGGGGTTTGCTTTGAGGCACGGGTGGGGAAATCTTCTCCGACAGGTTCTCAATGCTCGCATGCTCAGTGGACGTCTCAGCAGGTTGGGCAGAGGGCTTGGCATCTTTAGATGGGGGCATCGGTGGTGCTGGGCCCTTTAAAAAAAATGTGTGTATATA
>JAODLI010055198.1:0-15906 GCA_027575585.1 Percopsis omiscomaycus | reverse complement strand
TTTATCCAAAGCGACTTACAATTACATGGTGCTATTACATGGAGCAGGTAGGGGTTAGGCATCTTGCTCAAGGATGCAGGTAGGCCAACTCTGGGGCTTAAACCCACGACCTTCCGGATGGGAGTCCAACACCTAGACCACTAGACTATCCTCAGAAAACATGCAATACTAATGAACTTGATTGTAATTTAACCAAACCACACAGCATAGGTGTGTGAACACGCCCTTTCATTAAATGATCACAAAGTAAAAATATACACTATATACAGTATATAGTATATATCTTATGATAGTGTAATATTTACACTAGCCCAGTTTTGAGGCCCAGTATTATAGACTTAATGCGCTCTTTCCCAGCCCTACAGGTTGAATCAATGCATGCATACTGAGTCCAATCACATCGAAATGTTATAGTTCTAGAACAGTGGTTCTTAACCTGGGTTCGATCAAACCCCAGGGGTTCGGTGAGTCAGTCTTAGGGGTTCGGCGGAGGATATGACACACCCGACTCATATGATTCGTGATGACACGCCCCCCTTCGGTGGGTTCGGTGAATGCGCATATGAAACTGGTGGGGTCCGGTACATCCAACAAGGTTAAGAACCACTGTTCTAGAACTTGTTTTTATAGCCTGCCTCCACATACCATAGTGATTAAAGAGTACACAAAAGGTGGCTTGGAAAGGTGTTTTTTATATTTTTTATACCCACTTTAGCACAAATTCAAGCCAGCAGCAGTAAAAGCAGTATAGACTGTGAGCTGTACTGCTTATCATATATTATTTACTATGATTCAGCCTTCATGTTTATCTCTCCAGAGGTGAAACTGAACTGCTGTTGACTCAACTCCTATCAGCCTCGCAGGTCTTCACTCTTGCTTGGTCGGCTGTGATCCAAACAAAAGGCGTCTTCTGCTAATCATTTCACCCCAGCACCAGTACCAGATCAAACAAGGGCTGGAGGTGAAGCTCATTCACACACGGCGGTGTCCTGACTTCACGTCGCGCTATGCCGCAGTCTGTGTTCAACATGTGCTGACACACGTTTCTTCTTATTGTTCACTTCTCAGCTTGGCTGCTGTGCGGTTATTAAGCCATCATAGACAGGCCCCCAGTTCTATCTCTGATGAGTACGCGGGACAAATGAGATCGCGGGATTGCAAATGAAGACTCTTTCCTACAGAAGCCACCATGTTTTCCGCCCTCTTTTCAAATACTTGTTTGTGGGCTGAAAATTAGACCGACCTCCGTGCACCAAAGACCCGGTACATTTGTGTTTGTCACAGCTCACCTTGACCAACCTATTCACTCTGCAATAAATGATCATGTAAACGATTGTGGTACAATCAGAATGCCAGTACATTCCATAATTTAGCTTTCTAGGCTACGTGAATGAAAATTGGGCCTGGAACCTGTGTACACTATACCACTAAAGCCTCCATAATTATGTCAGTGCCTTTAGTGGAGAAGGCATCATTTTTCTTGCATAACTTTAGAACCAAAACACATCACATGATATTCCATGGAATCCTAAAAAACTGGTTTGAAATAGGTGTAACAGTGCTAACTTTATTAATTGTGGAGACAAATATGATTTCATACTGATACCCCAAGCTTACATAACAGTTTACCAAATCTCTCCATTTTCCTGTGCTCCATAAATCCTTACAGTGATTCCTCACCTTAAGCCATGCCTCTTTCCTGCAGCGCCACCTATAGGCAACATTTATATAATCTCAATCATTGACCAGTGAATGGCAGATGGGAATCTTTTGGGATTCACGATTCTGGTCTTTTTCTCGTTTTCTCATTCAGTGCTGAAATATTATCAACACACATTGGGGAACTCTGCAGCACTGGCCATTTACAACACAGGTCTGACATCTCAGTAATGTGTGTGTGTGTGTGTGTGTGTGTGTGTGTGTGTGTGTGTGTGTGTGTGTGTGTGTGCATTCCCGCACACGCTTGTGTGTGTGTGTGTGTGTGTGTGCATGCAATTTTGTGTCCATGTGTGAATGCATTTCAAATATACCTGATGAATGTCATATATGTACTGTATACAGTACAAAGCCACAGATTGCATTTGTGTCTGTCGCCCACACCACGCGCGCACACACACACACACACACACACACACACACACAACACAATGGATTCAGATTGGAATTTCCAATGTAAATGTTCATATGTTCTCCTCCTGTGCGGATGGAATATTATTCCTGCAAATGAGAACAGTCTCAACCGGAGCTGAAGAGGGGAGGGTCGAGTTAAATCGAGCAAAAAGGAACTAGATCAGTGGGTACAGTACAGCGAAAGCAGGTCCCTTCTGGTGTCCTCCAGAAAATGAAGGGTCTCTAATACAGCTTTCAATTGTTTTGATGTTTTATGAATCAAGCATAGTCAAATACAAATGATAAAATATTCAACAGTAATTGAAATACCTATTTCAAATAATAAAAAGTAACAGAAATACTGCCCATCTCTGCCTGAAAGATTTGTGCTGCATTGACTGATGCTCCTAAAGAAGACATATGTTTAGATATTTGAATTGATGGTGCAACAGTTTGTTGAGAGATTTGTCTTGAATTGCCAAGATTCTTGATAGTGTTTTTATGCCCCTGAATCTTGCAGTTATCTCATAAATATGGATGCTTTCTCTTCCATCACAACAAACCCTTGATTGACATGCACATGCACATACACAAGCTCACAGCCAATCACAAACTCTGGTTGGCCAGCATAAAGTGAACCGCTATAGATCATCCAGTGTGACCCGGAAATATGCGACGGTTAATTCTTGTTGATTATTAATTCTATTTAGGGAATGTTTCCATTCTGCTGCAGGTCCTGCCATTTACCACAAGTTTAGCGACAGCAAAAATACCATTACCACAAGACAGTTGGCAGTTTGAGCTGACTAAGGGAAAGCTGTCAATGTATCCAACTAGGTGAAATCCATAGATAGCTGCAGGATACAGCCCCTCGGAAAACACAGTAAGTGTTGTTAAATCAAATAAAAGTAAATATACCTTTGCCTTGTTTGACACTGGTCTAGGAATGTGGAGTCTTTAACTGAAAATAATGAAACATCCAAAGGTAAACAGAAGAGCATACCCTTCAGAAGACAGGTAAGCCGTGTCAGGTCCACCAATTAATAAAGTGTAAGTCTAAGTCTAAGATTGACTGGCAAAAAAGCAAGCTGAGGTTTTGATCATACAACACGTATGTTAATTGATAAACCCCTACCCCCTATAGATATTGACTTTTACAAATGTACTGCTCATATATCACATAAGCGTTTGAAAAGAGATAGAGGACGCTGAAAAGTGAGAAGGTAACATTTTTGCGTGACTGTGGCTTTCCAAGAAGGCCATAGGCTACGGGTAGCTACAGTATGCTAACAGAAGGTAGATGCAGTATTCATACGTGACGCCAGATTGTACAACATGTTAGTGGCCATCTGAAATTCTCTCATGCGATTGGGACGTTTGAAAAAGAGGTAGATATTAATCTTTTTATTACAGTACAAGTTAAAATATTAGTTAGACAGTACGATTGGGAATATGCACATCTAGAAAACCCAACTTCCAATACCAGGAGAAATGACCCAAGGAGAAATTGACCCAAGGAGAAATTCAAGGACAGTATATACATACTTAAGAGGAGTAATAAATGTGTTGTTAATTAATTAAATGTTTTAAATGCTATGAGGGTTATTTCTATTTATGACTAAATTATACCATTTATATGAAGTTGGCTCCCAACTTCCCTAACAAGCTTCTGTTATGATCCGAAGAGGAATATCTGCTCGTGGTATTTGCATAGCTGTCGGGACTATTTCGGCAGGGGATGATAAGAGTTATACTCCAGTCTCTAAGCCTTGTTTTCCACCGTGGTTCCTCAAGGCAATGTTTCAGAGGCCCAGGTGCTGTGGAACACAGCAGTTTATTAGCACCTGCCTAATGTGTGATGATTCCATTATTCTCTCTCAGAAGGGCAATGTATGGCAAAAGCCAAGGAACTCAAATGCTACTTTCTGACCTACCGGGATCATCGATGGACTCATTGCTTTTTATTTAGCACAGTTGCTTGCTGATTTAGCATTGTTCATTTTGTAGCAGGTGCAAGGAATTCAATATTAATTACTCTAGAACTAGCTAAACCTAATATTTGAAATGTTCTAACATCCTGTCACAAATGCTGGAGAATAAAAGGCACACGGAGCAATTTTAAAGCCCTGTAATTGGATGTAATTGCTAGGCCTACTTCAATTAACAAGGCCATTGCTTGGGTAACTATGCAGGTATCCTTCAGGGATTAATGGCAACTATTTCCCACCACTGCCAGTGAAGGGATACGATACCCCATTAACAGTAGGGAAGTGATATCTCTATGCTCTGTTTATTTCCAATGAGAACTGCGGGAGACCAAGTTTGACAGTCTGGACTCTGGACCGTCTTACATTTTGGGTAAAAACTCACCCTGAAATCATCATGCTAGCAAAGAAGAGGTATGCCATCAGATATCATTACATACATTCCCATGGTGTGTCTCATGATGTGGACAGGACATTTATAAACGCTGTGTACGTAGAAAAGACTGCGCAAAGTCCCTGATTTATATAAGACAAACCTGCCGTAAAGTCTCGACTTTGTGAGAGCCGTCAGCTAAAGGCATTCAGCCTCATGCCCACAAAATGAAAACCACAGCTGTCAATTCAATGCACAACAGGAATCGTCCGTTTTGTTTTCTGAGCCCATAAGTATGTGCTCTCTTCAATATTGTCGTGGACAAAACGCATTAGAGTGTTTTCGTAATGAATGTGTGCGTTTCGTGGACAGAAGGCATTCTGTCCACGAAAATAGGTGGTGACTTTGCCACAAAATAAGGTTCATAAAGATTTTTTTTCCCACAGGTTATACTACGCAAGGTAAGTGCAACCACACGATTGGCCTAATAGGTTTCCCAGTTCGGGGGTTATAAAGCAGACGATTGGCTCTTTGTGGGGAGGGGCGGGATATGTGCATCCAACCGCCATCTTTGGCCTTACGGACGTCTCCCATAGAGTTCTATTCAGGATTCTTTAGGTGGTCTGTGGTCACAATGAGATGGAGCACTACAACCTGCCGAAAATTGGATTTATTATTTGGTGTGAAATTAGTATTATTTTATGAATCTTTACAATCGCACTAAAATATTTTTTACAGCGTGATAATCTATCACTAAATGCAAATTTATATCAAAAGGAATAATTTTCTCCATCATATAAATTAATCTCATCTGTAGGAAGCGTTTATGTTTCCATAAATCAAATATGTGATTAGAGAAGAAAGCGGGCCACTGTTTTTCCTGTCAACAGTAAAGCTGTTGAATTTAACCTTTCTAAAAGCAAACATTCAATACGATTTACATAAATCCCATAATAATATCAGAGGTAATATTGTAATATAATCACATCACTAGAATGTTAGTTTAACAAATAGAGAATATTTTTACTTTTTGAGTGAATTTGAATACGGATGACAAAATGTTTTCTATTTAGAGTAAATGGCACATTTATGTCTCTGAATATCTGTGTAATTGTTCTGAAGAGAACTACTTGTATATATATATTTAATTTTTAATTTTTTTTATTATAAAAAAATGTCACAAGTTGCTTACATATAAGCAACTTGCTTGTAAATAATTTTGTTTTGAGATGTTGCCAGTCCTCTGCTTTTTTGTTGCCAGTCCCACTCTCCGTTTTGCGTTAAACATTTATATCAACAACTGTCACTGATGTGAATTTCTAATAAACTTAACACGTGGAAGATATTTTTTGCTCTCTCCTGTGTAGAGAGAAAAAACACTTCTCTCTGCTTTTTGCATATTCCAAAAACAGAGTAAAGGAAAGTCAAAGAGGGTGATTGCAGTGTTAATGTGTGCCTGTAAGCAGATAACGGGGAATGTACGAAGGACGGAACTGCTCTTCAGGGCTTACTTGTCTATTCACTTGTAATTTTAAATGTTTAATCCTTAATAGCCACTACATTAGGTTCTCTTCATTATCTATGAAGCCATTATCTACTTGAATACGTCCTGATTAAAGAAACATACAAAGCACCCGAAAGAATAGAGCTTTAGCATCCAGTACAGCCAACATGCCGCACTCAGGAGAAAAAGACAACCTTTTCAAACTTGGAAATTAATTGTAGAGTTTTATTACAAGCCAACGTGTTGGAAAGGAAGATTGCTCTAATACCAAGGATTCAATATGGGGGTCAAAGTGGGGTTCCATTGACCCAGGTAATGCAGGCAGAAATATCAACAGCTACTGTGCGCTGAGGGAAAAGTGGGCTAATCATCATTACATTAAAGTAATAATGATTTTCTTTTTTGCGTAGAAATGATTATCCCTCTTGCTTAATGTAGTACACATTAGCAATTCAACCTATAGCCCCCACATTTCATCAATCGTATTTATTTTTATTTAATAGCATTTCATCTTTTAAATCCTACAAACCCAGTTGAAGAAAAGTCCTTTAGCATACAGGGAGTATTATGTTACCAAGGATGGCTGCTGTATTTTCACACCGATATTACCAGTTAGATTATGGATTATCCTAAAATGAGCGGTTTTCAGCGGTTTTGGAGCTAGAAAGATCCTAGATGCCCAAGGAAAGAAACAAGCACTTTAGCTTATTTCCCTGATCACCTTGAATACTGTCCTGCCTGGTTTCAGTTTTAGAGGACACCAATGTAATGCTCATTACACATAATTTATGACCTTTCACCATTGTTACTGTACCCGCTATTGCCACACAAATTCAGCAGAGAGTCAAACTGTACTTTGTGTCGCTGTTTTTATTAGTCCTGTTCCTGAAAATGGGAAGGGCAGACAAGAAAAATGTCTAATAAAGACCACATGGACAAAATGTTTATAGCAGTCCTAACAAGATGTCAGAGAGGTTTTCTCAGCGGTGCAAAACTTAAATAAACATTGATATAAATGAGCATTTAAAGGAAGCGCCTACATCCAACGTAACATGAGTTAACAGAAACGTTTCCCTTCACACGTCTGTGGTTTTACCGTAGCTCAGTATTCCTCACCCCTCTGCTTCCTCCCCAATTAATTAAACAACTGTCACTCCCCTTGCCAACACACACGCTCACGATTCTCACTAATGGAAAGTCATTCATCACTCAAGGCTTCGGTGTCATACTTATTGTGGGTAGATGGTAGAAATCAGCTATGTCACTTTTGTGAACTGATATGCATTGATGCAATAACGCAATAACCACCGGGACAATTCTGGAGACAATATACTCGTTAATAAGTAAATAGTCAGCAAGTCAGTTTGGCCCACATTTTATCATTACAATTAGGTCATTAAGCAGTCGCTTGTAAGTCGCTTCTATCCACACAAAAAAAATTCAATTACATGGAGCAGATAGGGGTTAGGGATCTTGCTCAAGGATGCTTACAGGTGGCCCAACTCTGGGGCTCGAACCCACGACCTTCCAGCTGGGAGTCTACTAGGCTATTCTGCCCCTCATTAGCCATGGAATCCATATATTCAGAATTGTGATTTTTGTATGTTGAACCAGCAACAATAGTTCAGGTAGGCTAATTAAACTTAATTAGCCTAACTTAACATGCCATTTAGACCAGTCACTATAGAACACTTAAAAGACTAACACTAAAAAGAAAATACCACTACCCTTCATATCTATTGATGAATTGAGGAGCATAGCTTAATAAAGTTGTCAAAAACCACAACTATTGTGTTTAAAAGGAAACCATTACAGGGTTATTAGGGGCATGTAGAATCTCTCTTTTTCCTTTTTCTCTCTGCTTTGGGTAATTTGCATCTCATAAGGCAGTGTAACCAGACAAAATTAGAGCAAACAAACCAGGAAAGCTATAAATAGTCTATTTAATAATAAAGGTTTTTGTGTGGCTCATTATACACCTGAGCTAAAATGTTCTTCATATCAGAAGAACATTCCTACACAAAAGCAATATGCAATTTCATTACCATAGGCGGCTAGCGAGCACACCCCAAATTTTAATTCAAAAAGTGGAGTAACTATTTATTCTGTTAATAACAATGCTTTGATTATTATATGTTGTCATATTCTATTTAGGCTTTTAAGTTTGGACCAGCCTTTACGTTATAGATAATCACAACGGCATGGCAGAAAACTCAATTTCGAATTGGTGTTCAATTTGTTACACTGTAGGTCACATGGATTTTTGTCAGATGGATCGATTCAAATTGTTTAATGTGCAGACTTGAGTTTTCTCCTTACTCGATGCAACAGCATTTCGGATGACCACTTTAGAGTAGACCAGAATGAGTAGAATTTCAAAGTGACACGAATCCATCAATAGTGTTATTGCTGGGAAGTGCCCAGTGCCATGAAAGACACAGGAAGTATTAAAACACTTATTTGTAGCCATACAAATCCTAAGTGAAATGGAGGTCTTCCCCTCAGAATAAAGCACTTTGGGGATTCTGTGGTATTTCACAGGACAGATAAAGAACCTCTGCATCTAGGAGGGCTCCTGGTTCCTTTGTGATATTTTATTTTAATGAGGCTTAATGAGGTATGGTCTCACCTAATTAGCTGTGCTTTAACATGTCAGAGTATCACTTCCACCGTTGATCAATGGGGTGGAGACAAGCCCTTCTATTTACCTCCAGGCAACATTGTCGGACAACATTTTGCGGGGATCCCAAAGCCCTAATGCATCCGAATGCCGGGCTGACTACGCAGACAACCAGAGCCACAGGGTGAATGGTTAACGTATTGCATGAGTAGTGTAAGCAGGCAGCCCATTGATCACAAGGGGCTTCCTGTACATGAACCTCGGTGTGACTGGACAATCAATTTCCCGGACAGTTGTATTTTACCTCCAACAACCATAAAATCCCCCGTTTGAAAGGAACTGTTTTTTGCATTGTGCTGCAGTATGATGTTACAACAACCCGTCTTTGACCTGTCCGGTTGCACACTACCCCTTTTACTACACACTAAAAGCTCTTTTTCAACCTATCTCCGCACTGGTGTGTGAAAAGGAAAAGTTGTAGTGTACAATTTAAACAGCCTATCCAAAGAGCCTTGTAGGAAGTTACTGTAACGGATGTAACTTATTAATTATTTTACTCAAAGATTAAGGGCTTGGAAATAGGGCTAAAGCCTAGAAAAGCATAACTTTATTTGTTCCCAAACATCAAGGCTGACATAATGGCCACAATAGCCACATAATAGCCATTATGATTCTCTGAATAACCTTGGCAATTACAGCATAGCTCACAATTTAGACAATTCGCTTGTTTGCCTCGAAGATTGACAAGAGTAGCTGAAAGGAATATTGAACTTTTCTTAAACCATCAGCTCTGTCGCTTCCTTACTTCAATATTATGTACTCCCACTGATGTTCTGAATTATTACCTTGTTAACGGTAGGAGCTCAACCAGCGGCTCAGAAAGTCAATAGTTTTCATCCTTCCCTCCATTGTTTCTCAAAAACGTACTTCTAAACATGAAGACGACCGCTCTCTCAGCTGGTGGTATGTATTCTCAAGTTACAGCTTTTTGTTGATGTACAGTTCAATTTGAGGTGTATATCTATACCCCCAATACACCCCAGCTTTGCAGACACGTTAGTTTGTTTTTGGGAAACAATGAAATGGAACGTGGGGGGGTAAAAACGCCACATTTGAACAGTGAATTTTATTGACGAATGAACTTTAATACTGTAATATAAAGGTAAGGACGCTTATGATTCAAGGGTTTAACAAAAGATATGATGATATGGAAATATATAATTAGAAATAAAATTATGGCATTTTAGCTCTGACACAAGGCAGTTGCCGTGGTTCCTGCATGCTAGCAAAAGGGAAAAGCAAGAGAGGCTGCTAAAACTATGGTTACATCAGATGTGGCGCGTGACTGTAATGCATTGTGTTGAGCAAGCAACGATTGGTGAGCATTGGTTTTGAGTCCGACTGCATCATCCCAAACCATTTGAATAAACCCTTGTTTGTGTCTGTACCTAGAGGCAGCACAATGGCGAATTTAATGTTGCTGAGGTAATGATGCGTTATTATTTTTTTGTTCACCAGGTATGTGGTTTGCTGGTCAGAGACTGCATCTTATAGAAGGGCTTTTCTTTATTTTGACCAATACATTACCCATGTTTCATAAACAAGTCATATTACACTCATAGTTCAGTCTTGTTTCTATGGCAAAAGCACAACATGCAATACATGATTATATTTTATATATTTGCTGTATTTACTGAATATCTAGCAAAACGAACACATAGTTATATACAATGATTATTTGCATTTGGTACCCTGGGAGAAAAGTTTACCCAGAAGTAGTTTTGAATGGCGAATGGCTCATGAATGTTTTGTGTGTTTGAATGTTGGACTGGGAGAGGATTGTTAGGAATGGCACAACCTGAATAATGAGATTCACAGTGAACTGCATGTTTGTGCTGCTACCATGGGGCTTACCCAGGCGCGCGCGCGCGCACACACACACACACACACACACACACACACACACAGAGGTTCTACATTAAAACTGCAGTGACTCTACATGGATACTACTGCCATAACTTTTTATCACTCAGCTGATTTTATATTTTGTCTAATTGCCATCGGAATTAAATGAGTTGAAATAAACGAGTTGAACATTTTCTAAAGCACTAATAAATGCAGGTAAACCGTTCCATTCCAAACCGCTCCACCCACACAGTAATTCAGCTGATTTCCCCAACCAAGCTAAACTGCTTTGTTAATTTGAAGAGGCTAGCTTACTGCATGGCTAGAGTGTGTAGTTTAACAGATCACAAAAAACACTCTCTCTCACAAAACATCTCTGCAACCTCAGCACGATAATGCACACGCTTGCTACAACTGCGTTCCTCCTCATATTTTAATAGAGAAACATATTTGACGCTTGTTTGTGTCCTGAGTCGTATTCCAGGACAATGCGTAGAGGAGGAGCTTTGTGAAAGTGAACTTGATGGGGAATGTTAAGTACCACGTGGTCACACTAAACAACGCACAAGATAGGAGGACACCATCTAAAGCACAAAGTGCTACCCTTTTGAATGTAGTATATAGCAAAGTAAGTAAACGTTATAGTACTAGGGTGATGTTCTGTAGCCCCTCTCTATTAATTTATACAATTCTACACATTAACACAACTGCAAGGTGTCAATTAGGTTATTATCATACAGTAGTGTAAAGTCATTTCAACACTGGCTTGTATATTTTCAATGGCTTGTATACGTTGGGAATTCAGCTTTTAGTTTTTCTTTGGCAAATGACATGACATTGAAGTATCGACTCCCCGGGCTAGACGCTCACACCGGAATGATGGATAGACTGCACTAGGCACTGACCCTGCCCTGTCCAAAGCCCTTTAACCTTTGGCTTGGAGCTTCGGTGACAAGGTGTTGATGACAAGTGTCCTAGCCTGGATAATATCAAGGTCAGCCTCCTCTTACCGGGACCTGCTGGTGTTAATCAGCAAGGTTTCGTTAGTGTCGCCTGCGGCTAACCAACAGCTCCTGTCGCCAAGCTAGCGATAGCGCTTTAACAGATCATCATAGATGGAAAAGCAATAAATGGTGAAAGGGATCTTCCTTGGTCTTACCGTGGCTATATTATTTTCTGTCTTTTTTATTGGAATGCATTATTTACAGTATGCGTGTGAAAACACAGTGTATGCTGTCATACTGTGCTTGGTACACGGAGAAGTAATTATACTGTGAATGTTGTCTTGGTAATTATGTGTGGGGAGGCGAGATATTGTACATACGCAGGCCGTTTCTGAAAATGTTTCGGAATTTATCTTGTTTCTAATTGTTCTGCACATTGTTTTTTTTTATTCTGCTCTACCTCAGGGCTAGTAATTACCCTGTATGTGCACACAATGATAAGAGAATTGCTGGCAATTTGTTTAGGCAGCTAATTATATAATTCTGTGGTTTCTACGGCACGTGCATTGTCCTTGCCTCGCCATGCAACGCGCTGCTCTCTTATTTGCTATTTCCGGCTGCCTCTTCAATCACTCCTGACAGCAGGCCAGTATTAACTTCTGCCCAGACGCCACTGCACAAACACACACGCACTCACTCACGCACGCACAGTTAAAAGCCAAGTGAGGGATGCAAAACAACCTGTAATGCTCAGGGGATGTTGACTAACCAGGAGAGAGGAAGGAAGGAAGGGTGGAAGGAAAGGAGAAAGAAAGAAAGCAGTTTGGACCGGCTCCTGGCTTCGAGCTCATTTCCATGCACCGTCTCTTTCAGTTCCCATCTATTTAATTTTACATATTTATCAAACCATTATTTGTTTCTCTGATGACTATGGGCGGTGAACCTTTCTGTCTGACACGGCTGGAAATGGCACAGCAGTAATTGTCAGAAGCGGGGGAGAGCATATCTGTATGTATGTGTGTCTGTGGAAGAGAGAGAGAGAGAGGGGGGGGAGGGAGGTGCATGGGTAAAAAAGAGTGGGAGGGAGGTGTAGAGTGAGATGCTAAGAGTGGAGATGAACGAGAGAGAGAGAGAGAGAGGCTCATTCCGCTGCTTCCTCAGCACTCAGTCTCTGAGCCCCCGTTCCAGAGAGAAGAGAGAGCGAGAGCATCACAACAGGCAAATAGAACGAAGAGAAAAAAATTAATCCATCGAACGACGAGGGTGCGAACGGAATACACGCATGCACGCATGCACACACTCTATGCCAGGGCTCGGTGGCGTCCACTGGAACCGTTTTGGCTTGGCGTCTGAAAGTTTGCACCTAAGGGGGAGCGTCTCCCACCCCCCCTCCACCCTGGTCGCGGAAGCTTGCTCCTCGGGTCAGCGGGAGACCGGCCGGATTGACTTGCCGCGGAGCTGCAGGAACACCAGCGCAGACCCCAGGGCTGGTTCTCTCTCTCTCTATCTCTCTCTCTCTCTCTCGCTCTCTGTCTATCTCTCTCGCAAACACACACAGACGCACCTGCAGATAGCACAGGCTGGGTTAGGCGGGCAGCTACAGATTCTCCCACACCAGGACGCACTGACATTCGGATTAACCGCTGAAATTGGAGAAAGGACCGGCAGCTCGAGAAGTTCTGCCTGCCCAGAAACGGGGTTTTACGGACGCGGGTTCTCAATCTGCAAAACTTGAAGAATTATTATTTTTGAAGGTATTTTTTTTCTCTTTTTTTTTTTTCCCCCCAACGTTCGTTATTCATTGTTTGTGGAGAAGCGCCGATCTTCAGCCGGCTTGTCTTGTGGACTATAGGATCCGGGGTGGTATTCTCAGGTAAGAAGCAACATTCCCTTCTCATCTCTGGGTAAAGAGACGATTGCGTTCAGAGAGAAATGGCAGTGAAAGCAGCGGGGTTTATATGCTGTCAACATGGCCGAATGTAAAAAGTTGGGTTGGATACCGCGACAGTGTACATACTGTTGGTACAATACCAGCTGTAGGGCGACAGCTGAGCCGCTTTCCCCCCTCAGCCGCCGCGGCTGCTCCGCGGTGAGGGATCCGCCTCGTACAGTATGTGTCTGTGTGTATCTGCACACGTGTGTGTGTTTGCCGAGTGTATGTCCGTTGATCTCCCAGCCTCCTTGGCCTCTTCGTGTGGCGGCGCGCCTCGGAGGGAGGCGGCTGGCGGAAGAGGCGCCTTCTGCTGCCGCTGTTTGGTCTCACCTTAGCCGGAGCCTTTGTCTGTAAGCGCAGGGAATTACTCCCGTATGACCGCTATGTCTTTTTATTTTTATTTTTCAATTGGTAAGCAAGAATCACTGCACACACACACACACACACACACACACACACACACACACACACACAACATCATCTTTGCGTAGGCCTACAGCCAGGGATTCTTTCACCAGCTGCAGCCCTGCTTCTCACTCACACCCTTGGTCGAAGCTAAGGTGAAGGTGTAAAGGTTTAACATTTTTATTTAATTTAGGAAATTTAGGAAAAGAATTATCTCTCTGTCTCTCTCTCTCTCTCTCTCTCCCTCCCTCTCTCTTAGTCACACATCTGTGGAGGACGCAGCGATCATTACCGAAATGCAAATGTGCAGCAGTGCCTTCATGACAGTGTTGTTGTGACTGGGAGAGGGGAGCGGGGTTAAGCTGCTCTATTGTGCTGCATGTGGGAGTGAATCAGGTGCTCTCTCCATCAACGCGCCAGACAGGCGTGAGGCTTCCCCCCCCCCCCCCCCCAACACCCCTTTTTATTGTTAGGGAACGTGCTGCAATATTTATGACTGCGAGCGCATCCTGTCCCCTGAAAAAATAAAAACTAATTGAATAATAAATACACTAGTCTTGGCCGTCACGCCCCAGCTTTGGTCCCGGGCCAGATGCTGCATGGTCTCGTCCGCTCCCCGAGCAGCGTGACGCGGACCGACCGCTACAGTGTCTTTGCCCCCCTCCAGCATGGAACGTTTCAGAGGTCTCTCTGCTCTCGTGAACCCTCTACCGGGGGGACGCTGTCGACGCGGCCGAGGCGCCTGCGGCAGCAGCAGGCGTGGCCGTGGCCGCGGCTTGCACCGTGACAGGCCTGTGCAGCTCAAAGCCGGGAGGGGACACCCGACGGAAAGGGCTTACAGGGGCTCCCTTTTTTAAAGGGGATCTACTCAAATCACATTCCCCATTCAAGCAGAGCAGTGTGTGTTGCCTTCGTCTTGAAAGAGAAGGCTGCTTTTCATCTTCTTTTTTAATCTGCTCCATGTCTACTATCTAATCTGATAAAATGCTATTGTGTGTGACCAACATGTAAGGCAGGATTGGAGTGTTAGGTGGTAGGTGTAGGGTGTGTGGGTGTGTGGGTGTCTCTCTGTCCAGAGCGCATGCCTCACTCCCCTTGATGTTTTATTGAGTGCTAACCACGTTGGGACTGACGCATTACCTCTGATGGGAGGAGTGTGGCTAAAAGGGAAGCTAGCCCACCACAGACGTGGCTTCTCCGCGTGTGTGTGTGTGTGTGTGTGTGTGTGTGTGTGTGATGCTTTCAGGCCTGGATTAGCGTTAGATTCTGCGTCTCTCGCTGCATTCACGGGCTCTTAATAGTCCACGTGACGCGGTCCAGGTGGATGTGCGAAACACAGCGGTGTGTGTGTGTGCGTGTGCACACGGCGCACGGCTCTATACGAGCCAGCAAGTGTATCGGTGCACTCTTTGTGCACGTGAGAGTGGCTTAGCCATTTGTGCTATAACCACTGTTTCTCTCCGTGAAAGGGGAACGTAAGCAGCGGGGCTTTTTATCTCATGTCTGACAATGGCGGACAAGTCAAAGAGAAGGCCCTCCATTTTCTGTGTTATTATGCGTCCGACGCCACAAAGGCAGAAGCGTCTTCCAGCCCGCGGCCATTCAGCTCTGTGGACGGCTTTCACGCGGGCCGAAAAGGAAAACAACTTTGGTGAAAAATGCAGCACTTTTTGATTTATTGCTCACGGGAAGGGACTTTGAATCAGTATGCATGGAAGCCCATAAACAGCTGATGAATGACACACCTGCTTTCAAGTATAATACATCATCTTGCGGTCACATGTTCCTTTTTGACCAGCGTGGGTAAAATACTAGTCTATTACAGCAGTTGCTAAATTAGCCCCATTCTTATTTTAATTAATAAGGTAGTAAATCTTGCAATTAGTCACTGAAAATGTTCATTGTTTAATTTATGCAAAGTGCTTGTAAAAGTAATACTGACTGCAAGACTTTAAAATGGCTGATGAAATCATTATTTTTAACTTACAAATCCTATAAAGTACCATTGTGTCAGGTTGAATGTTGTCAATAGATAAATTAGTATTTACCAAAAAGACCTGCTGAGAGAAGCACACAAATAGAGTCAGACACAGAGAAACTACTTTGATCAAAGGGCCCCCGCACTGAT